>VMDO01003247.1:6671-76873 GCA_007922755.1 Pedetes capensis
AGGTACAACCAGAGTGCTCCTTGGAAGCAAAAATGGCCAAACTGCGTCTTACATATTTCGGACATGTAGTCAGCAGAGAACAATCCCTGGAGAAGGACATCATGTTTGGAAGAGTGGCAGGTCAACGGAAAAGAGGAAAACCCTCCACCAGATGGATTAACACAGTGTCTGCAACAATGGGCTTAAACATAAATAAGATGGTTTGCCTGGCACAGAATCGGCAAGTGTTTCGATCTGTTGTACATAGGGTCGCTATGAGTCGGACTCGACTCGACAGCACCTAACAACAACAAGAACAATAATCAGCAAGGAGAAGGACCTGGCAATCCACTCCCAAGGCAATCCCCAAACAGTCAGCCATTGAAAACCCTATGAGGGTCGCTATGAGTTGGATACCGACTCAACGGCACCTAACAACAACAACAACAAATCTATATCTATCTATCTACTACCTACCTACCTACCTACCTACCTACCTACCTACCTATATGTCTATGCAAGACTGGAAAGTATGAGGGGATATATGTAGATCAGGGAGGGGATTAGTGGGAAGGATGAGAGTAACATGGGGGCTAATGAGGGAGAGAACAAGTGCAAAATACACAATGCAATGACAATCCTATAATGAAACTCATTATACTGTATGCTAATTAAGTAACAATAAAAAAAAGAAAGCTGAAATTTGTGTTTATTATGGAGCCAAAATCAATTTTAGGACTGTGAAACATGACTTTAATAAATGAATACATAAACCATCAGATCTGAAGCCCAGCAATATTTAGTGCATGGAATCTACATGAAGGACCAGAGCTTGAGGTCTGGTGAGTTACAGGACCCAATTTGCTAGAGTCTTTGAATCTCCTGGGATGTCTTGTGAGCATCTGCAAGTGGCTGTGTGTATGTGTGTGTGTCTGTGACTGTGTATTGGTGTGTATAGGCATGTGTATGTGTGTGTTTGTCTGTATGTGGTCTTGTCACTACACAGCTCAGAGCAGAGCAAATGTCATGGTACTTAGCATTCAACATGCTGGAAATCAGAAAAGTTTCCCAGATGAGGCTGCTTCTCACAAGGATGGCACAGAGCATATGAAGACAGTCCTAATGGCAGTCATATTTCTTTAAAGCAGGCTACCTCTCTCCTTCCCCCTTTCTCTATTTCCCTCCCTTCTTCCTTCCTCCCTTCCTTCCAGCAATGGCTGAGGCCTGCTCCAAGCCTGACGTGATGCTGTGTATGTTATTTATTGTAATCCACAGACGTCCCATCATTGTACCCATTCCTCTTTCTATTTTACAAATGAGGCACCTGTGATTCTGCGAGGTATCAAGACACAGCCAATATCACATGGCTACAAAGCAGCAGATCCTCAGAGCAGGAGAGCTGTTTTCCCTAAACACAGGGCATGGGGCTTAGAGCCAGAGGACCCAGACAGGATTATGGGAACTTCAATTTATCAGTAATGTCCCCTACTCTAGAAGACAGGACATGCTGCCACCTAACACAGGGAGCTACCATGCAGGTGAATGACAGGCAGCAGGCTTGCCTCAGAGCCGAGACTATGGGGAGCTCAGGAAATGTCTTCTTTGCCTCATAACCCATTGAAGAGCAGGGCATAATGGTAAGACTATTCTTTTTCTGGGTCAGTTTTCTTGTTCATAGTACTTTGACGTGTGGCCCTATCCCGTACCATTAGTACCAGACCATAGAAGAGGGCTTTTAATTGGAAGTCTAAGGCATCACTCAAGGTACCCACCAGCTTATGGATACAGTTGATGCTGCCATTCAGTAACACAGGGGAGACAGGCAAGGGACTGGGATATTTGAGTTTGGCCTCAGATTTGCCAAAGATTTGCTGTGTACACTTGGACTTCGATATCCATCTTTTGACCTTAGATTTAGCCCCACATCAGGCCTACATGCTAAATCTGGTCTACCACCCACTGTTGTGCATAAAGTTCCACTGGAACAAAGCTACATCCATTCATTTACATATTGTCCCTGACCACTTTCACTGCACAGTGGCAGAGTTGAATAATTACAACAGAGATGTTAAGGTCCACCAGAACCAAAACATTCTCTGTCTGGCCCTCTACAGAAAATGTTTACCTCATCTACAGCATGAGGTTAAATCAAAACCACGTGTGCCTCAGGAATTTATCATCCAAACTGAGGTACCTGGCGAAATGGATACTCTCAACCATTTCACCAAGAGGCATAAACAAGGGCTGTCCCAGGCCAACCAAGGCTGTCCCAGGCAAACATCTAGAATACTACCTCTATACTAAGATGCAGGGCTGAGATTTAGCTCAGTTGGTAGAGTGCCGCTCTGCAGTCTCTGAGGTCCCAAGTTCAATTCCCAGCACCAGAAAAATGGGAGAAAGACGTGGCAATCCACTCCCAAGGCAATCCCAAAACAATCAGCCATTGAAAACCCTATAAGGGTCGCTATGAGTTGGACAAGACTCAAGGGCACCTAATAACAACAATACTAAGATGGTCATGTGATAAAAAGAGGTCAAGGTCAAACTCTGATGAGAGACAATAAGTTAAATACCAACACAGCAATTTCCTTCTGAATCAATGGAACCTCTACTTGGCTAACTTTCCCTCTTAGAAAGGGACATACCAAGCAGCTTTTCCAAAATCCAGAGACCTCAAGCATATCACCCGTCACCATGAAGCAGCTCAGGGAACAAGTGATAGGAATTCTTCCCACAATGTACAGGCAAAAGCTTCTCTCTTCATCCATATGTTCATATGCAGAGAGAACATAGGGCTATATCCACCCAACTATAAACCCAGAATGCTCTGAAGCAAGTTATTTCCTAAAGGTGTTATGAAAAGTGATTTAGTGGTAAAAGCTGAGCTTAGATAAACTGGTCTGGCACTATTTACAGTCTTAATTTATCCTACTTCTTGGGAATATGTGTGAGTTTTACTGTGGGGATATTAGTGCACCTGACTACAGGGTGTTGCTGCAGAGCCTACTGTTGTGTTGTTAGGTGCCCCTGAGTCGGGCATGACTCATAGCGACCCTTATAGGGTTTTCAATGGCTGGTTATTTCAGGATTGCCTTGGAAGTGGATTGCCACGTCCTTCTCCAGTGCAGAGCCTACTAGGGGTGTTATAAAGCACACAGTATATGCAAGGACATTACCTTGTAAATGTCAAATATTCTGAATTCTGAAACATATCTGACAAACTGTATGAAAGGGAAAAACACAGAAATAATGAGGACAAAGGTGTTTGTCTCAAAATGTCTGGAAAAAAATATTGTTGTAGTTGTTGTTGGGTTCCATCAAGTTGGTGTCCGAATCATAATGACCCTATGTACAACAGTTGAAACACTATTATCAGTGCTTCTCTGCTGTTCAGAAGGTTTTCAATGGCAGATTGATTTTTGGGAGTGGTTTGCCAGGTCCCTCTCCCAAGCCTATAGCACCTGGTGTTCCCAGATGGTCTTCCATCCAAAGACTAACCAGGTCCGACCCTGCTTAACTTCAGAGATCTGAGGGGATCAGTCACCACAGTGGTATGGCTGCAGGCATAGGATAAAACATATCAGATTGTTAACATATGTTAAAATCAGAAGACTCTATTTCTAGCCACTTTTATTGATAAGCTACTGCCCTGTGAAGGAGGGAGAGGGGGATCATCTGATACAAAGTAATTGCAGTCTATACTGACTGCCAGGAGGCCAGGTTTCCCCCAACTCCATTTCTGCCTTCCTGATAGGATATTTTGTACTGTGCCTGGAACATGATAAACACTCAGCAAATGGTAGCTATCATCATCGTTATTGACATCATCTAACTATCACCACCATTAAATTACCATTATCATCATCTCTCTCCTACTTCTAAAAGGAATTTCAGGGAATGCATAACAAAGAACAATATAATTATTTTAAAAAGCAAGTCACAAGCCATTGAAGATAAAATGGAAATAGATATGCCAAAAATCTAGGTGAAGTTCTGAAGGTAACTGAGTATTAAATTCTGATTTCTAGTTGCCAAGGCAAAGGGGAAATAAAGCTTGAACTATTTTGTCAATAAAACCACAAGTGATCTCAATAGAGAAATGTATCCCTAACACTGATATCTGAAAAAATTGCACCATGTATGTGGAACTAGGGGACATCAAGGAAGCCCTGGACACTCATCTTGCCACTATTGGGTCCATCATCTCCTTCAAACACAGGTGTGATTTCTCCATAAGACAAATCCATGTCCCCCTCTTACTTAAAACACTTCAATAGGAGGAATGAGGATGAACTTCAAATGTGTATAAGATATATTACTGGGATGATGAAAATGTTCTAAAACTGGTTTTTCGGTGGTGAGTGGTACAATCTAGTATCTGTACTAAAAATCATTGGCTTGCACACTTAAAAGAGGTGGAGCCTACGGTCTGTATGCTTTCCCCTTAATAATACTGTTTCAGGAAAAACAACAATTTCAAGCTAAGATGACTTGGAGCCAGGTTCCTCCAAGTGTGCTCTGTGGACTGGTGCAGGTCTGTGCACTGTGCACCCTCAGGCCACAATGAGATAAGCAGGGAGAATAACAATGACGTTTAGAAACAGACACAGCAATTTGGCACTGCTGCAACACTTTTTGCTGTGGTTTATAAAAATATTGGTCCACAGTGAATTGAGAGGAAGAGGCCCTGCCCCACTGAGGGCTAGAGTGGCACAACTCTAGATGAGAGGAGTCCTGTCTCATTGTCCAGCCATTCAAGGCCCCTCCATCATGACCTACTTGCCCTGCAGGCTCATCTTGCAATGTACCCTTAAACAAGTTGTTGTTGGTGGTGTTGTATTTAGTACCATTGAGTCAGGTATGACTAATAGGGACCCAATGTACAACAGATAAACACTCCCTGACACTGTGCCATGCCTTGTACTATTGTCAGTGGTTCTCTACTATTCATAGAGTTTTCACTGGCTGTTTCAGGAGTGGGCTGCCAGGTCCTTCTCCCAAGCCTATAGCACCCAGTATTCCCAGTGGCCTCCCATCCAAGTACTAACCAGACCCAACCCCGCTTAGCAAAATCAGATGTCAGAGTGGTATGGATGTAGACATAAAGAACTTAGAGTTCCCAAATTCTGCCATAATCTCACATCCATTTCTCTCTCACATCACATACACTATCCATGATCAATCAAATGCATTTCCTCCTTCTCCAATGCATTTTATATGCCCTTCAAAACTTGGCTTAGCTGCAACTCCTCTTAGAAGCTACAATCAATATCTTCCCCTCTAAACATCCTACCCAGTGGTGATCCCTGCCTAGTTAGTTCATTTCTCTGAACCTCCATCCTTTCCTCTGTAGAAGAGGGGTAGTACCTCCCTTATCTTGTTGTTGTAAGCAATTAGTTTACCCAAGGCTTTGATGTCTACACTCTTCCAGAACCCTGTGGGAACCTCATGTGCCCTGCCATGCTATAGTTATTTGCACCTGAGTCTCCTTCTCTAGACCATGACCTGCAGGAAAGCAAGAGCTGGATTGGGTCTCATCTGTAACCATGGAGAAGCCCAGGAAACACAAATTGAATGAGTGAATGAACCAAGACCCACCTACTGCAGAAAGGGCCAGAGGTATATAGGTGTATTCTTACTTTTTAAAAATCAGCCATGAGCCAGGCATGGTGGCACATGCCTTTAATCCCAGCAACTTGGAAAGCAGAGGCTGGAGGATTGCAAGTTCAAGGCCAGAAGCAGCCTGTGTAACTTAGCGAGACAGGGCTGGAGGTATGGCTCAGTGGTTGAGCACCTGACAGAAAAGCATGTGTGGGGCCCTGGGTTCAATTCCCCAGTAC
The DNA here is from genome assembly GCA_007922755.1 of Pedetes capensis. Lineage (NCBI taxonomy): Eukaryota > Metazoa > Chordata > Mammalia > Rodentia > Pedetidae > Pedetes > Pedetes capensis. The sequence continues at coordinate 12,491 of VMDO01003247.1, forward strand.
TGAAAAAAAAATCAGCTGGGTACAGTGGCACTTGCTTATAATACCAGCAACTCAGGAGGTGGAGGCAGGGCGATCACAAATTGGGAGGCCAGAGGCAGCCTGCATAACTTAGCGAGACCCTGTCTCAAGATAAAATGTAAAATATGGGCTGGGGTTGCAGCTCACTGGTAGAGTGCTTGCAAAGCATGAGTGAGGCCCTGGGTGCAACCCCCAGTACTGCAAAAAATACATAAATAAATGAAATATAAAATAAAAACCAAGCCATCGTAAAGTGCCATACCTGATAGAAATGTGGCCAGAAGGTGCTGATGGCGAGCTCCGCCTTCACCCAGCCCTCGGTGACGACCCCAGACACGTTCCACACAGGGTTCCCCTGGGGCCCACCGTTCACCTTCACGTAGACGTTCAGGGCCCCCGGGCTGGAGCGGTCGCGGCTGGAGAAGTAGTAATGGAAGTCGATGCAGTGGGTGTCGTTCTCCTTCAGGGTGGGCAGGAGAAGGTGGGCCTTCTGGCCAGAGGCCCTCCCAGAGCTGTTCACCATCATGAAGGACCCTAGAGACCCACAGGGGGTGGCGAGTGGAGATAAGGAGAGAGAGAGAAAATCCTTCTGAAAATCAGGCACACACCCGCAAACATGGTGGCCAGGGTGGTGGCTGGAGATAAGTCACTCTAGGAGCTACGGGCTGGTTGACCCTGAGGAAGCCGCATCTCCTCTCTGCACATCTTCTATAACTGGCACTGAAAGTCATTACTCACTATAGGACTTTAGGAATTACAAGATGGTAACATGTAGGATCCCCATGTGTCTGTCAGCTTGTCATGCTGTGGGGGTTTGTGTGTTACTATGATACTGAAAGCTATGCCATGCATATTTTAGATACCAGCAGGGCCACCCATGGTGGACAGCTTTCAGCTGAGCTTCCACATTAAGACAGATTAGGGAGAAGGACCGGGCAGTTCACTCCCAAAACCATTAGCCACTGAAAACCTGATGAATAGCAGAGAAGCACTGTCAAATATAGTGCTGGAATATGAGCCCCCCAAGCTGGGAGGCATTCAAGAAACAACTGGGGAAGAGTTGTCTCCTCAAAGTAGAGTTGACCTTAATGACAAGAATGGAATAAAGCTGGACATGGTGGCGTAGGCCTGTAATCCTAGCAGTTTGGGAGGCGGAGTCAAGAGGATCACAAGTTTGAGACCAGAGGCAGTCTGTGTAACTTAGTAAGACCCTATCTGAAAAAGTAAAAAATGGGCTGGGAGTGCAGCTCAATGGTCCTGCACTTGCAGGGCATGCAAGCGCAAGGCCCTGAGTTTAACCTCCAGTACCACACACACACAAAAAGGAATGGAATAAAGCCCTGCAAGCTCCTTTTGCTGATGTGGCACCACTTAAAATGAGAAGAAGCACAGTGACTGCAACAATAGGCTCAAATATAAAAAGGTCGTGTGCATGGCATAGTGTCAGGTAGTGTTTTGTTCTATTGTACATAGGGTCTGACTCCATGGCACCCAACAACAACAACAACACATAGGAAGTATTTTTAGAAGATAGAAAGTTTATAAACAAGTACAAAAGACACATTACAGCTAGAAGCTCTTGAAGGAAGCATGGCCTATAAAACCAGGAAGTCAGTTAACTAAAACCTGTGCAGGTGAAATGAGATGAAAAATAACCTTGCACCAGCTTGGGCTGTTCTGAGGGATACAGAACCTCTACTGCTTAGGAGGGTCCATTGTTCCAACAGATTGCAGCTCCAGTGAATCCTGCATTCAGAATAGGAAACCACCTGTTAAAGAAGAGCACAAAGCCAGGCACAGTGGCGCACGCCTGTAATCTCAGCAGCTCGGGAGGTGGAGGCAGGAGGATCACAAGTTCAAGACCAGAGGCAGTCTGCATCACTTAGCAAGACCCTGTCTCAAAAAAAGTAAAAAAAAAAAAAAAAAAAGAGCTGAGGGTGCAGCTCAGTGGTCCAGCACTTGCAGAGCATATAAGCATGAGGCCTGGGTTCAACCCCCAGTACCATAAAATAAAAAAAAGAAGAAGAAGAAGAAGAAGAAGAAGAAGAAGAAGAGGAGGAGGAGGAGGAGCACCAGAAGTAAAGCATATCTAAGTAAGCAATAAGTCCCTGAAGAAATGTGAGAAACAACTGGAAGATGTTGAGAAGGAATGAAAAGTGAGTAACACTTACTAAGCATTTACGGAGCACTGGTATTGATGCGAGGTGTCTTGCTTTGTATCATCTAATTTAGTGTCTAGATAGAGATAGAGGGTGTTCACTTTATGAAAAGATTGAATGACTTTCCCTGGGCCATTTGTATGGTCAGAGAGGGACTCAGATGCTCTCTCACTTTAAAGCTTGTGCTACTATTACTACGTGCACAAAGCACAACTATTTCTAACCATTAAAAAGGTTACCTCAAAGAAAGGAATGAGGCTCCTGTGAGTTGCTTGGACAGATTAAATGGTTATTCCCAGTTCTCCCTCCCTCCCTGGATCCAACTCTGGCTACCAGCTTTGCCATTCCTCCTAGGAGAAGCAGAGGACATGTCTCCAAACCTTGATTTGGGGCCCCACCCTGGGACTTGGTTAGGTCAACTTGCTTCGGTGGCCAGATTCAAGCAGAGACTAAAACTGGCTTGCGTGGCTGGGCTTGCCCTCGTGCACTACTGCCCCCTTTCAGGAGAAGAAGGTGCCCTGGGTAGCTGCTGCCCCTTTCCACTTGGGGTCAAGAATAAACACACAGGAATGGGTCATAAGTTCAGCCATAGCAAAGAGCCACGCCACGCCACTTCCACAGCTAGAAGCACAGCCACATGGCCAAAAGTCCTGTCTGTATCGGCCAATCCACAATTGATGCTCAGAGCATGCATGTGTGAGAATAAACGCTTATGGTTGTTTGCTACTGACTTCCTGTTTTGTTTGGATTCTTATGCAGCATGCCTGTGGCAACAGCTAGTTGAGAAAGTTGCCTGAGAGCCTTGACTCACGTGATAAACCACAGAGAGGCACAGCCCACTTCAAAGGACGTGCACAGGACTTTCTAACAAGTGAAGCTGGTGCAAAACAGGATCGACTGCCCAGAGACAAAGTGAATTCTCATCACTGCAGGTGGCTAAGCATAGCCTGTACCAACTGAGGAGATGGCTAAGGGAATTTTGCAATCAATGAGGAGGGCCGAATGCTGAGACTTTAACTCTTCTGATTGTACTGAATAAACTGCATCATAAAACACAGTGGATAAACTCAAGTGATTCTGAATGCTTCACCTAGGAAACCACAGTTGCTTTGAAATCGTATTGTAACCACTCCAATCTTCATTCAGAATGAAACCTGAAGACTACTTATCCCCACCACAATGAGCCACTTCATAGTGGTAAGCTGCCTCACTTTTTCACCCTAAGACCCGAAGGACTAACCGCTGCCAGTTAGCAAATGCTGGGCAGTCCGTACCGTAAGGTGCTGGACAGTAGCAACCATTCACACTCTGTCTCCTCTGGGTTCGGAATGAGTTTATAAATAGATATAGAATAGAATAGAACCTCCATATTACTGCTCACAAAGCTGAATTAAAGAAACTATCATAGGGATGGGGCTGGGATTTAGCTCAGTTGGTAGAGTGCTGCTCTGCAGTCTCTGAGGTCCTGAGTTCAATTCCCAGCACCACAAAAATGGGAGAAGGATGTGGCAACCCACTCCCAAGGCAATCCTGAAACAATCAGCCATTGAAAACCCTATGAGGGTCACTATGAGTCGGACACGACTGGAAGGTACCTAACAAGAACAACATCATCATTGGGATGGAGGCCAAATTACACTTCCTATACCCTCCATTCAAGTTTGCATGCAGAGCAGCTGGGTGGCTGGGACCCTACCCATGACCCTGTCCAGATCCCTAGGGCCAGAACTATTTTACTGGGATGATCACCTCAGGCACTTGGATGGGCTTGTACCAAAGAAGAGCCAACAAGGAGTAAGGTGACAAGGACAGAGGAACCTAAACTAATGGCCAGCAGATTGTCATATTTTACCAAGCAGAAAATACACCCACTTCTCAGGGTGCCCACTGCCTGAAGTAGAACAAGTGGTTCCAAGAGAGGAAGTGTCCTACCTTCTGGCCTGGCAGTTCCTGAGGGGAAGTGGAGAGCTGTCACCCTGTTACCAATGTTAGCTGATTATCATAACCTGCCAGTGAGCAGAGGCTCAGGGATGAGACTGAGCCAACATCTATACTCGTATCCGTCTGCTGGCCAACAGCCCATCGGGTTCCAGCAGGGTTCCTTGGGCAAGCCCTACAAAGGGTGGCACACCTCCCCCGGAAGGGAGGCAGCCCGAGAGACCAGGTGTGTCTGGCTGTCTCCATGTTGGATCCCATGATGTCCCTATGGGCACTTAACCCCTGCCCCCCTAATAATTGACAGCAGGCGGGCTGCATCCTCCACTTCTCACACCGCAGCACAGAGAGGTGGGGCAGTTTTCCTCCCACAGCCTCACGGCCCCATATATTCTCCTGCCACACTCAGCAGCAGGGCAGGGATGCTGAGAAGGTGAGCTCACGCGGTGCTACACGGCTTCATGCACCACCAGCTGCCCTTCATTGTGTAAGGGGGCCTTGCAATGAGATTATCTCAAGTGGGGATACTGTGTGCCACTTCCAGGCCTGGACCATAACAGCCACCTCCTTCCCAACCCCACATTGCCATCCTTCAGCATCTTCTTTCCTAAAGAATGGTCCTTGGCCCAACAGCCTCAGCGTCACCTAGAAGCTGATAAAAATGAGGATCTCAGACCCCCCTCCAAGCCTGTTGAGTCTGAACCTACATTTTATCAAGACCCCCAAGCGATCTGCATGCACGTTAAAGTGTGAGAATCACTGGTCCATTCTCTTTTCCCACCTGTGGCTGAATGTTCAGGATTTCAAGAGCCTAAGGGAAAGTAGAGGCTGAGGCTTAGCTCAGTTGGTAGAGCACTGCTCTGCACTGGGTTCGAGCCCCAGCATCGCAAAAATGGAAGAAGGATGGGGCAATCCATTCCCGAAGCAATCTAAAAACAATCAGCCATTGGAAACCCTATGAGGGGCGCTATGAGTCGCACTCGACTTGATAACACCTAACAACAAGGGAGGTTAGAGCCACAATAAAAGGAGCCAGGTTCCTCAAATGACCATGATGATAACGCAGACCATTCCCCTTATAGGAACAGTCATTTTGGACTCTAAGAAGTAATAAGCTACCATTGGGTTTTGGATCCATTGAAATTTTGAAATTCATTATTTCCAGAGCTGGAACTAGTGAATTATCATTGTGATTTGGGCACCCCAGAAAGGCCACTATTTTCTACAAGTCCCTTTATTCAAGGAGATAAGATTTGAAAGGGTAGTTACTAAGCCAAGATGTAAAATGCTCTAAGTAGGGACATCTTTAAGAATAGTGACTCTGGGCGGTAACTTGGGAGGGCATTTGAAATAAAGAGAAGGGCATGGGCAAAAGCACTGAAGCAGGAAGCTGTGGCAGCCAGCAATGCAAGCATAATGGTTTTGGGGAGGCAGGATCAGCCATTTATACACCCACGACCCCCTCGCCCACCATCTAGAGGTCTGGCCAGATCCTCCATAAAGGCAGGATGCCATAGCTTGAGTTAAGCCTGGGCCTGGCGTTTTCTGAGATGGTTCCGGAATGAAAACCCTTGTACGGCAGTGGCTCAGTGGTGCCTTCTTTGATCAACAGGTTGGCATAATTAATATCATCCCAGGGCTGTCAGTTTCCTGGAGATCAAAAGTGAGCCAGTCATTATGCCAAGATCAGTCAAAAACAAGAAAAAGGAAGACTGTAAATACATTCTTTCCCCTTCACCCTTAAAAAAAAAAAAAAAACCTACTGACGTGATAAGGAACATAAAACAGCATTAGTTTCCTCATAGTTATTATACATAACACTGAAAATTGTGGAATTAACTAGGAAGTACTCTCTGGCTGGCCATAAATTTTGCATTTTCCCCTTTCGTGCATAATAATGCCTTGATGAGCTCCCCGTTACTGATGTGTCTGCAACACAGATCCCCTTTTTGGAGGCAAAATGCTTCTCTGCAGCAGATGGCAGCAATTGTGTTTACACATGAGTACCTCACGATTGCATTTCCTCACGTCGGCAGTAAAAAGAAAGTCGTAACTGAGTTTTTAATGGCTTTGCACATTGTTCATTAAGATTACATGAGTGTGCTCGGGTGACTGGCAGCTGAGGGTCTTGAGCCCTGAGGATGCAGAGCCGTCCCTGCAGACAGGTGGCCCTGCCAGCTTCCAGCATCAGGACCTGCACAGTGGGACCAGATGTTGGCAGGGGCCCAAGAGTCACCAAAGCCAAGCAGCTGTGGTGGATGGAACAAGTCCTGGATCTTCAGTCAAGAAAGCCTGGTTTCAGGCCCAGTTCTGTCCTGTCTTAGTTGTGTGACTTTGAGCAAGTCAATACAAACCACCTGGGCCTCAATGACCTCATCTGTAAAATGGGAGAATGAAACTAACACAAAGAAGGATTTTAATCATTTCTGCGATTATTAAATGAAAAGTAGTACTTGACTCAAAAATGTTAATTTTATGCCAGGCACGGTGGTGCATTCCTGTAATCCCAGTGACTCGGGAGACAGAGGCAGGAGGATCGCAAGTTCAAGACCAGAGGCAGTCTGCGTAATTTAGCAAGACCCTATCTCAAAAAGTAAAAAAAAAAAAAAAAAAAAAAAAAAAAAAAAAAAAAAAAAAAAAAAAAAAAAAAAAAAAAAAAAAAAAAAAAAAAAAAAAAAAAAAAAAAAAAAATGGGTGCAGGGTGCAGTTCAGTGGTCCAGCACTTGGAAAGCATGCAAGCACAAGGCCCTGGAATCAACCCCCAGGACTGCAAAAAAATGTTGACTTTATAATAAAAGGCCAGTAGCACATGACAGTGGGCCAATATAGCTGAAAACAGCTAATGTTTCCTGAGAACTCACTATTGCCAGGCAGTGATCTAAACATCCTTTAGCATCTCAATGAGGAAGGGGCCATACCTGCCCTGTTTTCAAGCAATGAATACTCAGGCACAGAGGGGTGAAGTCATTTGGCTAAAGCCACAGAGCCAAAAAGTGGTAAATCCTCTAACCAATTATAGTATTGTTGCTCTGTAAGCAAAGACTTTGGGGTCTAGGAATGCAGTCTTCAAAATAGTAGCTACTAGCAACATGAGCCTATTTAAACTTATACAATTTTTAAAATCATTTCCTTAGAGATACTAATCACATTTCAAGTGCTCAGTAGACAAACATGGCTAAATGGCTACCTTATTGAATAGGGGTGATGTAGAACATTTTCACTGTCAAAGAAAGTTGGGTTGGACAGCACTCATCTAGGAACCAGGGATTATTCATCAAAGCATAAAAAATGACTCCATGAAAGACAGGAGCTCAACTAACCCATCCCACAGATTTTACACATTCCAGTGGGGGGCAAGTGACTTGCCCCAGGTCACACAACACAATGAAGATTGCAACTCTGACTTCTTGATTCTCATTTCAGTTTGTACCATGGACCACTTTGCCATCCTTACTTGAGTTGCACAGCCAAGGAGTGGGTCCCCAAAGAGCTCTATAAGAGGAAAAAAACCTTGTTGCCTGCAGGAAAAAGAGAGGCCCTGGGCATTCCAAATGTCACATCCCTTCAGGAAAACTTATACACAAACAAAGGGTGCCATTATAGTGTGGATCGGAAATGTCCCCCAAAAGCTCATTTGTTGGAGGTTTGGTCCCCAGTGCAGCTGTGTTCAGAAGGGGGCATTTGGGAGGTGATTAGATCATGAGGAGACTAACTTCATCAATGGATCACTCCACTGATGGACTGACAGCTTAATGAGCTATTGGGAGGTGGCTGAAACTCTAGGAGGTGAGGCCTAGTTGAAAGGAGTAGGTCACTGGAGGTGTGCCCTTGAAGAGGATATTTTGTGTCCCTGGCGTGAGCACTTGTGCTCTTGCATGCTCTCTGTCTCTCTCTCTCTCTCTCTCTCTCTCTCTCTCTCTCTCTCTGTGTGTCTCTCTGTGTCTCTCTGTGTCTCTGTCTCTGTCTCTCTCTCTCTCTGTGTCTCTCTGTGTCTCTCTGTGTCTCTGTCTCTGTCTCTCTCTCTCTCTCTCTCTCTCTCTCTCTCTCTCTCCCTCTCTCTATCTCTTCCCTTCCTGGCCACCACACAGTAAAGAAGTTTTCTTCTATCATATGCTCCCCACCATGATATTCTGCCTCACCCCAGCACCCAGAAACCGCAGAGCCAAGTGGTCAGAAACTGAAAGTTTTGAAGCCAACAGCCAAAATAAATCTTTCCTCTTTTAAGTTAACTGTCTCAGGCACTTTGTCACAGGAACAGAAAGCTGACTGAAACAGAAATTCACAGCCTCAGATTACAGATACAGGTCAACAAGTATTTGTTGAGGACCCAGTCCTGATGAGTAATAACAATGCTTCTAATCAGAGGATTGGGTGGCCTGGGTGTGGTGGTGCATGCCTGTAATCCCAGAGGCTCAGGAAGCAGAGGCAGGAAGATTGCAAGTTTAAGACCAGAGGCAGTTTGCGTAATTTATTGAGACCCTGTCTCAAAAAGTAAAAAAAAAAAAAAAAAAAAAGGACTGAGGGTGCAGCTCAGTGGTTCAACACTTGCAAAGCATGCAAGTGTGAGGCCCTGGGTTCAACCCCTAATACCACAAAAAAAAAAAAAGAGGATCAGGAGTCAGAGCATCTGGACAGAAATTCCAACTGTATTTCTTTCACTGGATGAACTCAGACAAATCACTTACACTCTCTCTGCCTCAATTTCCTTTTTTTCAAAATGGCCATAAAAATGCATCTTACACTGTTGTCACGGGGGTAAATGAAATACTGTTCATCAAGTGCTTAGATGAGAATTTTTGCATGTTATGTCCTCAATAATTGCTTCTTTCAATCTTTCCTGTATCTGCAGGTTTGGGTGGGTTTTTTTGAGTTTTGTTTGTTTGTTTGTTTGTTTTGCAGTACTGGGGAGTTGAACCCAGGGCCTCAAACGTGCTTTTTGCAAGCACTCAGCCTGTAACCTGTACCCTCAGCCCATTGTTTACTTTCTATTTTGAGACCAGATCTCACTAAGTTATGTAAGCTGACTCTGGCCTCAAACTTGTGATCCTCCTGCCTCCACCTCCCGAGTTGTTGGGATTAAAGGTGTGCGCCACCAACCCCAGCTCATGTTTTTGTTTCAGTATAGGAAAAATCCTTCAATAGATTGAAGAAGAAATGACAAAGAATTCATTGAGAAATAAGATTGCTGCTCCCTCCCTGCCCCCTACAACTGGCTGAGTCCCAAAGTCTAGGAGTGCTTCCTCCTTATGCTTCTCCAATCATCTTCTTCCACACTCTAACTGCCACAGGCCTCATTCAGGTCCCTGGCATTTTTTTAACACACTTTTGCAACCTGTCTGGTCCTTGATTCATTTATCATCTGATATCATAGCAGGCAGCACCATCTTTCTAAGATAGAAAACTGACCATGGTGTGTCCTGTACTCCCAATAAAGCCCTCCTTCATAGGAAACTTCTCATTTCATACCAAGTCCAAGGTATTTCATGGAAACTCCATATGTGGGCCTCCACTTCTCTGCCTTATCCAGGGTGAGTCTCCCCCACACACTCTCATCCACTTTGTTTCAGGCCAAATAATGGCCTTGTAAAGATGATCAAATTGCTGGGGTTTAGCTCCATTGGTAGTGTGCTGCTCTGGGCTGAGGCCCTGGGTTCAATCCCCAGTGCCACAAAAGTGGGAGAAGGACATGGCAATCTGCTTCCAAAGCAATCCCCAAACAATCCCGAAACAATCAGCTATTGAAAACCCCATGAGGGTGGCTATGAGACTGACTTGATGGCACCTAACAACAAAAACAAGAAGGATGCTCAAGTCCTGATCTCCAGAGCCTAGAAACATGCTACACAGCCAAAGAGAATTAAGGTTCCAAATGAAATTGAGATTGTTAATCAGATGGCCTTGAGATGGGGAGAGGATCCTGGGTTCTCCAGATACACACAATGTAATTACAATGGTCCTTACAAATGGGCAAGGAAAGCAAGAGAATCAGAGATAGAGAGAGATTTGATCATGCAACACTGTTGGCTTTGAAGATGGAGGGAGAGAACATGAGCCAAGGCAGCAGGTAGCCTGCAGAAACTAGAGAAGGCAAGAAAATGGATTCTCCCCTGAGCCTCCAGAAAGGAATACAGCCATGGTGACACCTTCAGATTACCTGAGTGGGATCCATTTAGCACTTTAACCTCCAGAAACATATATTATATATATATATATATATATAAATTTGTGTGTGTGTTTTTAGCCACTAAATTTGTGTTAATTTGTTACAGCAGCAATAAGAAACTCATACATACTCCAATATCCTGTGCATGCCCCTGCATTTTGTTTAGGTGATGCCCTTTCTAAAATCTGTTACCCAGCCCAGCCATGGCCCTTTATCAAACTACTTAACTGCTATTTACTCTGCATGGTTGTCATAATACCCAAAGAGCAGTGATCCCTCCATTGTGCCTCACAGTACAGACTTACATTGTAGCTTTTTTTTTTTCAGCACTTGGAGGTTGAACCCAGGGCCTTGCACATATTTTGCAACTGCTCTACCACTGGGCTGCACGTCAGCCAATTTTTTATTTTGTATTTTGAGACAGAGTCTCACTACGTTATGCAGGCAGTCTATGGCCTCAAACTTGTGATCCTCTTGCCTCTGCCTCTAGAAGCACTGGGATTAAAGGCTTGTACCACTGCACCCAGCCATTGTAGACATTTTGGACAAGACCTAGTAAATCCATAGTGATGAAATTAAGCTATCTAGTCACAAACACTGGAGGGAGTCAAGAGGAACAAAAACATCAAAAGGTATAATGCACAATCAAATAAAAAAAATGGACATTCAAGTGAACCACTTAGTGCCAGTATTACCATGAAAACTAATCATCAAGTTGAAAAAAAAACAATCAACCAGTAGGCATAGTAACAAACATATCATTCAGCATTATCCATCTTATCTGTTAAATCAATCTAATTATCATATGTCCAACAAAAAGGAAAGAAATTTCCTTCTTTTTTAATACACCAGAAAATAGCTTATTAATTACAGCTTGTTGTTGTTATTAGGTGCTGTTGAGTTGGGTCTGACTCATAGCATCCTATGCACAAGAGACAAAACACTCTCTGACCCAGTGCGATGCCCGGCATGATGTCAGTGCTTCTCCGATACTCACAGGGTTTTCAGTGGCAGATTGCTTCAGGAGCGGGCTGCCAAGTAGTTCTCCCTAACCTGCCACATCCTGGTATTCCCAAGCAGTCACCTATCCAAAGACTAACAAGGCCACCCTTGCTTAGCTTCCGAGAACAGGCAGGATCCGGTGCTGGGGTGCTATGGCTGCAGACTAATTACAGCTTAATGAATACAAAATATCTATTTAAAACAAGGAAAACACATCCTAAAATTTCAAAAGAGCTGAACATTGTGAACCTTTTGTCAGTTAGTTTGTGTGAACAAGAAATAAGTATTTCTGTAATCATTCATTCAGACCAGTAAGTTTGGGTTTAGGCATTTCATATGCAAATTTGTTAAGGCAATTTTCTAAGAAACAGTTATTTGATAATCCATGTAGGTGTGGATAATGTAGTTTAAAAATGGAATGAAACTAGGTGATTGGATTTGAATGCATGATGGAAAGGGCTCCCTGCTACCATTGCCTTGTGCCCTAACTCAAGCAGAACCAGGTCTGAGGTGTACGGCATTTGGGCCTCTTCCCAAAGATCAGATACCTAAAACCCCTGCATTCCTTCCCCTTCCTGAGACAGAGGTGAAGGCAGAGGGGAGAAGAGAGAGAAAACAGAGGAGGAAGGAAAGGGGAAGAGGAAGTAGTAAGGCAAGAAAGAGAAAAAAGAAGAGTAGTGGAAAAGAGGATGAGAGGAGGGCAAAGGAGGGAAGATGGTAGGAGGGGGAAAGAAGGAAGGGGAAGAGGAAAGTGGGAGAAGGGGGGGGCAAAAGAAATGGATACAGAGGAGAGAAAGAACACAGAGCCAGAAGCAAGGGAAGAGAGGAAAGACTAGGGAGACAGAGGGAATACAATCTAAAGCACCCACAATATCAGTAAACTTGCCTTACTGCAACTGTGCAAACACAAACAAAAGCAAAGGTAAAAACCTTTCACCCAACCTTCTCCTTCTGGTCCTTAGGGTCATCTTGCAACAGCCCCAGGGCAAATGCTGGAGGGCTTCTGCAGACCTGCATTCTCCTCTTTTGTATATTCAGAGCATTCTTCCCCCAACATCTCAACTTAATACCTCAACATCCCAAGAAGTGCTCACTATTGTAGGAAAAACAATGGCAAGCCCATCCACCACAGGGAGAGCTCAGCTACATAAATGGTGATGAGTAAGGTGCTCTTTGATGTTTGAAATATCACAACACATCGGGCAAGGTTGAGATAGCATGGAAGGTCAGATAATGCCACTCTCTACCCATTCTTTGCTGCTCCTGGTCACATGGGGCCTCTGTAAGTAAGAATTCCCGGTCTGTTTCTGCACTCATAACACAGGGGTGTGGGTAGACTTGCTAAAATTCCTTCCAGTTATACAAGTCCATTGTCCCAAACTTTACAGTCATGGTATTGTTGTTGTTGTTAGGTGCCTTTGAGTCGTATCCCAATCATAGTGAGTCTTATAGGGTTTTCAATGGCTGATTGTTTGGGGATTGTCTTGGGAGTGGATTACCACATCCTTCTCCCATTTTTGCGGTGTTGGGAAATGAACTCGGTTCCTCAGAGACTGCAGAGCAGTGCTCTACCAAATGAGCTAAATCCCAGCAGTTGTGCGATTAGTCAGTGGTAAATTAGAATGTAGGGCAGGTTTGGATTTTCTCCACAGGCTCCTTTTGAAGAAGGAGTGGGAAGAAGAGATCTTTCTTCCTGAATTTTATTCCTAGAGGAACATAGAATTGTTTGTGTTCCCACAAGAATGTTTCCTTCTTTATCACACCTGTTCTTAATAGCAACAACAGCAAACACATACTATCATATTTTACTTATATTCATTCATTTAATCTAGTATCAACCCTAGGAAGTACTCACTACTAATTCCTTCTCTTACAAATGAGAAAACTGAGACAGAGAGGTTAAGTGATTTTCTCAAGGCCTCACAGCTAGTTGCAGAGCTGGGAGGCAAATCCAGAAAGTTATTATCATTTAACTCCTGCCTCCATGCCATCACTGTACATGTTGCATTTGGTGGCAAGGAATGATCATAAACTCCCTAGGCTTACCTGGCCTTGCCCTGGGGAACTGGTATAGACAGGAAGAGGAGCAAAGAGCGGGAGGAAAGAACAAAAATTCAATCAGTTGGCAAGTTGCTGCCATATTAAGAATAAGAACAATAATAGGGAGTCTGGGACATTGTCAGACCTCAAATTGTTCTTGACACTCATTGGGCTGAGCCCTTTGCTTCTACAGCTCAAAACTGAAATGACATGGAACTAAAATATATATTTTTTAAATATCCTAACTCTTCACACATCTGTTGGCATGATAATATTTTGATTAGTTACATTTATGCTCCAATTACACTCATAGAATGTTCAACTGCATCTTATATATAACGTATTTGCCATGCTCCATAGAAAATACTGGATTATTACCTTGTGTATTTGCAATGGGAGAAGACACAAATGGAAAGGGTGAGGGGAACAAAAAGTAAGATGAAGAGATGACTAAGCCTGTTAAAATAGTGCTGCCTTGCCTTCGCATTACTAAATTGGGTCATTGCTATTATTTCCTAAGCTTTAAATGTCAGGGCTGGGAGAGGTATACAGTGTTACCCTCTACCCTTCTACTCACCTGATGCTTATATATCCCCAACAACAACTGGGTCTGAAAGCAACCTGGCCATGTACCCACTAAGTGGCAAGGTCAACACAGGAGGATGTTTGTGTTTCTGTTTTTTGGTTTTTTTTTTTTTTCCCCGGGAAAAGCACCCATTTCTCAAAGAGGTCCACAACCCTGTCCAAGATAAATAAACAAGACTAAGGGTTACTCTAAGCTTTGCAAAATGCCTGTCTTGTTGATGCTAAGAGAGACGTCTTACTATGAGTGCCAGCTCAATGGCATCATACTATTAGTACTACTATGAGTATATTTATTATTTATGTACTTGGGGGTTGAACTCAGGGCCTCATACATACTATGCAAGTGCTCTACCACTGGCTTGCACTCCCAGTCCATTTTTTATTTTTTATTTTGAGTCAGAGTCTCACTAAGTGACGCAGGCTATTTCTGGACTCGAACTCAAAATCCTCCTGCCTCTGCCTTCCAAGTCACTGGGATTCCAGGTGTGTGCATCATACCCTCTCCACCTCACATTATTTTCCTCTTCATTAGAAGACCACATTGTGGGAGTTGAAGGGGAGGGTATCACACTGTCTAATGTCCATTTGGATGGGCCTGCCAGCCCATGGAGATCTGCTAAGGTTAATCCAGACCCTAATGCAACAGCATCCTCCCCTCAAATCCTCAACCACCAAGGCTTACTTTACCAGCTTGCTTAACCCAGCCATGTTATACCACAGTCTCCTAGTAGCTCTGTGCCTCAGTTTCCCCTTGTAGCTCCATGCATGCAGTCCAACCCTTCTGTCATTTTCCTCATGAAATCCACCAGAACCAAGCATTTTATAAAATTTAATAAAAATGTATTAAGCCTCAATATTCCCTGTGCACCTACTATGTGCTGACACTCAAGCAGTCAGCACAAGAAACTTCTTGCTGTGTGGAAATCATGACACAGTTAAAAGCAATTACAAGGTTGTGGGAAGTTTTACAGTAAGGCACGTTCAGGGAGGGATATCTAATCTAAACTTGAATTGGGGAAGATTGTACACAAAGAAAGAAAACAAACTGCTAGAGCAAATAAAGTCTCTGCTGAGGCCTGGGGTTATGTGCATGCCAGAAAGGTGAAGAGGAAAGAGAGAGACACAAACAAAATTTCCTTACTTCCAACCCAAGAAATAAGACATCCTCTGCCCTATGAAGGGGCTACAAGAACTATAGATATAGTTGTTGTCGTTGTTGTTGTTGTTGTTGTTGTTGTTATTGTTGCTGTTAGGTGCTGCCAAGTCAGGTCTGACTCATTGTGCCTTTATAGTGTTTTTAATGGCTGATTGTTTCAGGAGTGAGCTGCCATGTCATTCTCCCATTTTTTGCAGTGCTGGGGATTGAACCCAGGGCCCCAGAGAATGCAGAGCAGCACTCTACCAACTGAGCTAAACACCAGCCCTATAGATTTAGGTCAAGTGTCTTAGAGCTACACTCTAACCTCTCATTTCTCCGTTTATAGATGCTGTTGTTAGGTGCCGTCGAGTTGTGCCCAACTCATAGCGACCCTATGTACAGTAGATCAAAACACTTCCTGATTCTGTGCCAGGCACACGATCTTATTTATGTTTAAGCCTATTGTTGCAGACACTGTGTCAATCCATCCGGTGGAGGGTTTTCCTCTTTTGCACTGACCTGCCACTGTCCCAAACATGATGTCTTTCTCTAGGGATTGGTCTCTCCTGACCACATGTCTGAAATATATAAGACGCAGTCTGGACATCCTTGCTTCCAAAGAGTACTTTGGTTGCACTTCTTCTAGGACAGATCTGTTGGTTCTTTTGGCAGTCCATGGTATATTCAATGGATGTCTCCAGCACCATAATTCAAAAGCATCAATTCTTTTCCTGTCTCCCTTGTTCAATGTCCAGCCTTCACAACCACATGATGCAACTGAAAATACCATGGCATGAGTCAGGCGCATCTTGATGAGGAACTTCATATTCACACAGAAGCAGTGAGTTGCCCAAAGTCACACAGCCAACTGGTGACAGTGCTAGCCTTCAGACTTTGGTGTGTCTGACTCCAAGATCAGTGCTATCTTCTTCTAAAGACAGTAGCTTCCAAAACTGTAGGATGCATCAAAATCACCCAGAAGTCTTGTTAAAGTTTGCCAAGCCCTTCCTCCAATAGGTCGGGGTTGGAGTTCAAGAATTTGTACTTCTAATGTGTTTCTAAGTGAAGCTAATACAGTTGATCCTTGGCCTCACTTTAAGAACCACTGGAGTAGCTGGTCTCTAATTGCCCAGTCTTGATGTGTTAGGATCCTATCAGCGTAGGCAGATCAACAAATAGCATAGCTCCCTCTCTCCTTCTGCATATCCACAGGATGCTCACCCACTTGAACAGACTCCCACTTACCCTGGGCCACGCCCTGTCCACCTCTCTCAGGTACAGGAAGTCTCTGGCCATAGGCCATCAAACCTGAAAGCTCTCTCTGCTGCCTGACCCCAGCAAGCCCCTTCCTCTGGCCTGAACATTCTCCCTTCCATCAGTGCTAATTACCAAGAATATCATTAGACACTTATTGACTCCCCCAAATGTACTAGGGTCTGCATAGAAAATAGCACAATAATTATTCCTCCTCTTTTATCATCCTCTAAGGAGCTACAAGACTTTGACAGCTGTTATCCAATTAATCCTGACAACTTATTTTTTTCATCTAAAGGTATTTTTTTCATGTAAGATAGGAAAAGCTGTTTCCTTTTTTGAGTTAAGAATCAGAACAAAGAGAGGCCAAACAATTGACCAACATCACAGCGGTCATTTCTTGCCACTTTTTTCCTACAAGGTCAGTGGAATAATGGACAATAAAGATGTGGACTCTGAATGCAGATTGCCAGATCAAAACCTTGTTCCATCAGCTACCAGTTCTGTGGCCTTGGGAAAGTTACTTAAACTCCCTGAGCCTCACTTTCTTCATCTGTGAAATGGAGGTAATAAAGGTAATAGTGGTGTCTGACTCATAGGCTTGTTATTTAGATTCAGTGTGTTTTTATATCACATGTACTTGAAATGGTTTCCGACACACAGGAAGATCTATGTAAGTGTTCCTACGAATAGCAGAGAAGCACTGACAATAGTGTTTCACCTGTCATACACAGGGTAGCTATGAGTCAGACACCAACTCAACAGCACCTAACAACAACAACAACAACAACATGTAAGGGTTAACAATTGCCGTCATGGTCCCAGGCAGAAACAGCAGCATCTCTGCCTCCTGTGGATCTCTAAAAGAGTAAGTCAGATGAGCCTACACACCAGCAAGCTAAGGCCGGTCCCAGCCTCACCTGCCACACAGGGCAGGGGCCCTAGGAGGCACCAGGAAGCCACGGAACTTCTCCCCCCAGCTGAGCCTGGTGGACCTCTCTTCACCAGTGGCTTCACCAGTGGCTCCCCAAATGTGTCCCCCGAGCAGATGAGAACCGGTTATAAAAACAAATCCTTGGGTCCTGACCTAGACTAAGTCAGAAACTCCTGGAGTGGGGGGATCCAGCCATGGGATTCATAAGTCCTCCAGGGGATGCTTATATGGCTCAGTTTGAGAACCACGCATGTGCAAACAGGCCGATTGATCCTCATTCTATGGATGGCCCATCAGAATCTAGGGGCTTATGCCAGTTCCTGTCTGCTGGACATTCCTTTCTTTGTCCCTGAAGGCAAGCACTGTAACCTGGGTCCAGAGACTGTGTTCTTGACACCACCCCACAAGGCCTCTCCTGAAACCATCTTCCCACTGGCACTTCAAGGAACCCATCACTCTGTGTGGGTCAGGTATTCATCAATGGGGAGATGCCATGGTGGCCCTGTGTGTCAGAAGGCAGGAGGATACGGGTTCCCAGGCAAAAAGGACAACTCACAGGAGCAGACAGACAGAGTCTCTCAGGTCTTCTTGAGGACTTGAAGCTACCTGGATGACTCTGTGGTTGTCAACTGGGGCTCTTATGATCAAGTCCCAGGACCTACTGATGTTCTCAGGGCCTCCACCTCACCTTCTTACTCTTCCCCCTCACCATTCCATCTGCTCCCCATCTTCTCTGCCTCAGAACTGCATCCTATTGCAGTCCTCCTCCCTCTCATACCTCTTTCCTCCTCAGGCTGTTCCTGTGTTCCATTTTTTGTACCAAAATCCCACACTGGACTTTTCCTTTGACCACAATGCAGACTGGGACTGCTGCCCCCGGTTCCCCTTCCTCTGCTACTGTCCATACCCACACATCCCAGAGGACTCCACACTCCCAAAGAGAGTGACCCCTCAGCCCCACCCCAGCTACATGGGGCAGCCTGGACACAGATGGCAAGATAGCAGAACAAGATGAAACAATTCAGCAGAAGTAGCTGGAGGACCAAATGCTGTCAAGCGAGCAAAGAACCCTGGATTTGTTGCCCAGGGCTGCATGACAAAGTACCATAAACTGTGTTAAGGCAAATAGAATTTGATCATCTTCTGGTGCTAGATGCTGAAGACTAAAATCAACATGTCTCAGGGACGGCTACTTCTCATGGTTGTGGGGGTGTCTGCTCAAGGCCCCTCCCCTAATTGCTGGTGGTTTGCTGGCTATCTTTGGAGTTCCTTGGTTTACAGGTACATCACCCCAATCCTACTTTCAGATGCGCCTGGCACCCTCCATGCATAGCCCCACTTCCTCTTCTTATAAAGATATCATCACTCTGGATGAGGGCCCACGCTACTCCACGGTAGCTTCATTCTAACTCCTTACATCTGCAACAGCTATTTCCAAACGAAGTCACTTCTTGACATAGTGGGAGCCAAACTTCAGGACATGAATCTTGGGGAGACAAAATCCAACCCCTTAATTAGCTACTGTATTCATTCCCCCAAGAGGTGTCTTGGGTATCCCTGAAAGGGATTTCTGTAGAGACAGCTGAGCATCAAATTGAGAGGGTGCATGGTAGAATGTTGTTCTTAATTATAAAGTGCTACAGGGGGAAAAACCAGAGAAGCAGAAAAAAGTGGTGAAAAGTCACCCCCCACAGAAAAATAACCACTTACACATTTTGAGGCATCTCCTTATAGGGTCCTGTCCTGGCACAGTTTAGTGCTTTCTACAGATTCATGGCATTTAACTGGGCTGTGGCTGCAGTTAGTAAGTTTGTCATGAAGAAGAGGCTTAATGAGGGGTAATAGTTGATTGAGGGATTGTTTGCTTTAAGGCTACGCCCAAATGCCACTGGGGAAGATGCAGGCACCACTTCCATCGGGCTGTCTACCCACTGATGTCACAGTTTGCTCTACAACAATGTATACTGAGGGCCTGATACAGAGCACCAGGCACTGTTGTAGACCCTGGGAATATAGCTGTGAACAAAACAGTCAAGACACTTAATCAGAGCCAGTTTGCTGAGATGGAAATTCTCCTCAAGAGCTTTGGAATGAGCTGAATAGGGCTCCCAGAGATGCCTTCCAGGGAGGCTCACTAGCCTTTTCATCCTGTGATTTTCCCATTTTCAGTTCTTGATTTTTACTCATCTTTCAATGCTCTGAAGTACCTTCATAGTGATTACTTCCTCAGGCAGGATCTATGAATGGGATAGTTTCTGAGCTTGTGCATTTCTGAATCATTTTTATAGTATAGATCATATAAATATGAGTAAAATTCTTGAGTCTCAACCTATTGCTTTCTCAATACCATGGGCCAGTGCATCTCATACTTTGTTAATAGAACAGAGGCAGCAAGCAGACTTGCCTGTCATCTATCAGATTCTCTCCTTGAACCCACACTTGGGAAGCAGATAAACAGGTACATCTCACACCCTAATTCCTAATATATAGAAGATTCTCTTATCTTATGGACTGGTGTTTGTGAGTCCAACATGGTAATTAAGATGCAGGCTCCGAAGCCAGAGTACTGCAGTCAAATCCCAGCTCTGCCATTTCCTCAAGTGCATCCCTGGGCAAATTACTTAGGCTCTCTCTGTCTCTGTTTCCCAATATGTAAAATGGAGATAGTAAAAAGACAAGTCTCTCAGGATCATCATGAGGATTAGCTGAGTTAATATATGTAACAGCTCAGAGAGAGGCCCACAAAGTTTTTTCCATCAAAGGCCAGATATTCAAGATTTTAGGCTTTGCGGGACATAAAGTCCTTGTCACAGCTATTCAGTTCTCCTCCTGGAATGTGTGACAGCCAATTAGACAATAGATAAATGAACAGATGAGCTGTATTCTATAAAGTTTTACAAAACAAACAGCAGAGGCGACTCATAAGCTGTTGCTTGCTGAACCCTGACTTTGAACAGTTCTGGGAAAATATTAAGTTCTCAATAAATGTTAGCCATCATTACTATTAACTATGATGGTGACTGAGTACTCTGCCACACTCACTGTCTGGTTCTCTGACACCAAGAACAAATAGAAAACACAAAGAACCAAACCTGAGAAGTATTCCTACCAGCCCACCGACAGTACTCCATTTGTGAAAATGACACCTTCCACCATGCAATGTGCTCCCACAATTGCCCTGCCGTTTTTTGCTCCATTGTATTTGGGAGTTTCAGCCTCCAGTAGGATGTAAAAGGAAAGGGTGGGAGAAAAACAATAGAACTGGGAGTACTTGAGAAAGTGACAGCTGTCCCATTGGAGGTTGGAATAGATCTCAGCCTTCCACTAGAGGGATGCAGGAAGAATCAAACCCCGTGTTCATTTTGGTGGGTGGCACAGTGTATGTGGTTGATTTAATGTTTTTCTCGCTCGCTCCAATCAGCCTCAGAGTGGAGGGCAACTCTCCCTATTTCGTCTCAGGACTGCATACCCTACTTGCCACTGTTGCTCTAGACTTTTGTCTCTGTTATCCTCATGGGAATTTTTATGGGAAACTGGAAAAGACGGGGATGCCTAAGGGCTCTTTAGATTCATTTCCACCGTGGATTCTGAGCACATGGAGGAAAGTTCCTGGGCTGGGGTGCAGCTCAGTGGTAGAATATTTGCCTGGTATGCATAAGGCCCTGAATTCCATTCCCAGCACCACAAATAACAAAACAAACAACAACAAGAACAACAAAAAAAAAAAAAAAAAGAGGAGATTCCCAGAGACTTTTGCTTTCTGTGGTGTCAACTATCTCATTCCAAAAACGTGGGTCCAATTCTGTATCCACATCAAGGATGTTCTGATGTTTCCCTCAATATCTCTACCCAGGGTTAAGATATTTTGCCTATTTTGACCAAAATTGATATATTAGGGCCCAGAGCCAAGAGCACAGATAATAGGTATGTGCCAAACTTCTCAACTTGTGTAGAAATTCTTGCTTGGGCTTTAATCTCTTACATATCCTTATATACATTCATTCATTCATTCATTCATTCATAGATTCATTCATATGTCCTCCATGTTCATGAGTAAGCATTACTAAGGTACCAGTGATGAAGAGATCCAGACTATGTATCTCTTTCATTTGAGAACTTCTTGGTCTAAATGTATAAGGTGATGTGCTACCCGAGTCTCTCTTGAAGGAAGGTCTTATTACCCCAGCTGCTGGGGCACATTCGCATACACCCTTCAGCTTCAGCTCCTCTGGGTATTGCCATATCTGCAGAGCATAGCCTCATCTAAGTCCTGCCATTTTGGGGGTCCTGCATATCCAATGACTGTTGGAGGCAGGAGTGTGAGGCTTCAGCCATCCCTGCCCTAACAGACTCTGATGGGCCATTTTAGGCCTACATTTCCCCTTGGAGTTGGCCTAGGAGGATCCTAGGCTGCTCCTTAGACCTCCCTACCTTTCCACACCTGCTAGTCACAGGGCTACTTCCTAAAAATATTCTAATAAACACAAACCTCCACTTCTGATTCTCCTTCCTAGAGAGCCCATCTGCCACAATGGGTATAGTGATAGAAATGAGGAGTGAATCACTCTGTCTAGGTGGTGTGGAGATGACATTTGCATGGGTTCTTAAGTGACATATAGGAATATTCCAGGTGAAGAATAGGAATACTCATTTCAGGTAGAGGGAACACAGTGAGAAAGGCCCGCCAGATAATCACACAAACTGGGTTCTAGAATCACTTACCATCCTGGTGGGAACATGGAGGCCAAGGCTAAGGACAAAACCAAGTCCCTGATGGTCAGGATAAAGAATTGACCATTCATTGGGAGCTTGTGGATGTTTTATGACAAAATGAGATATAAAATATTCAAATTCAACATTAACATCTCTACCAAGGTTCTGTTGGAGAAACAGGAGCCACTCTGGATATTCAAGTAGGCTGAGTTTTCTCACAATGGCTCAGACCTTTACACAACCATGGGAAGCCTGGAGAACGGCAGTCAAGAAAGTCTTCCTCAGGAAATCCCTAAGTCCAGGGATCACAGGAAAACCAGTCTGGGCTGCTTGGTTGACTGTCAGACAGACACTCAGCAAACACAGACAGAGACCTATGTCTACCAATTGCTGACACCCAGAGAGACAATATCCAGGGAACAGAGGGACATAATAGATTACTGAAGAAATGGCTACAAAGAGGGAAATCAGCTAAGGAGCTAAAACAAAAATCTCTATTAGGAACAGAAGACACACCAAAAAGAACAAAGGAAATTGTACTTCATGTGAAAGCAAACACTTTGTGTTGATGTAACTGAAACCACAAGGCAAAAACTCCTGCTCCTTTTGGATTGCAGCACTACCTTTCGGCAAGAGCCACTGGTGTCATTGTCACTGATCAATTTTCCCTCACCTCCAAGGACACTAAACCTTCTCTGGGCTGGACAGGGGAAGTGAGCAGGACTGGGAATGACACATGACAGAGCTACCTGAAGTGTAAGCAAAGAACACAGCTAGCTCTATCCTGCCAAGTGGTCTTAAAGGCAAGACTAACACCAGAGCATGCCTGCAGCCATAGCCGTGTGGCATCCGATCCCATCAGATCTCAGAAGCTAAGAGGGGTCGGGCCTGGTTAGTACCTGGATGGGAGACCACCTGGGAACACCAGAGCTGTAGGCTTGGGAGAAGGACCTGGAAACCCCCTCCCAAAAATCAATCTGCCATTGAAAACCCTATCCACAGCAGAGAAGCACTGACAATAGTGTTTCCCCTGTTGTACAGAGGGTCGCTATGAGTCAGATACCAACTCGATGGCACCTAACAACAACACCACCACCAGAGCAGGTTGGCTACTTCTCCTTCACTGGCATTTGGGTGAAGAGGGCATCGAGGTGGAGCAGAGAGAATCAGGCTTAACACTGGAAACCCTGGTTTGGAGTCCTTTCTCACCATTTCCTAACTGGGTGTGTGATTTTCCTACAGCCACCATAACAAACTGCCACAGGTTGGTGGTTTAAGACAATAGAAATTCATTCTTTCCCAGTTCTAGAAGCCAGAATGTGAACTCAAAGAGTATCTGCAGGGCTATTTTCCCTCTGCAGTCTCTAGGGGAGAATTTTTCTCAGCCTCTTCCAGCTTCTGTTGACTCCTGGTGATCTGAGCAGCAACACAGCTCTAATCTCTGCCTCCACCTTCACGTGGCCTTCTCCCCTATGTCTCTGAGTTGTATACTGTTATACTGCCTGCACTTATGACCCTCATATCTTGATCTATAATTGCTCAAATTGCTTATTGTTACTTTTATATTTATGTGGATTCATTCCTTGTCTTTTTTTCTTAGAAAGACAACTATCCTTGGATTTAAGGTCCACCCTAAATTCAGGACTAACTCATCTTAAGATCCCGAACTTACTTGCATCTGCAAAGACCTTTTTCCCAAATAAAGTCACAGCAACAAGTTCTAGGGTTTAGGACTTACACATATCTTAGGGGGCCACTATTTAACTCACTACAACTATACTGAGTGACCCTATGCCTATCACTTACTGTCATGCTAGGACTCAAATTCTATAATAACGAAATAGGGAGTGGAAAGAGAGTCTATCTAGACATTGAAATGATGATATAAGATACAGCAAGTCAAAGCCCTTGGTACAACGAGCCACAGGGAAGCTTGAATTAGGTACCCACTGAGCCTGAATCTGAGACCCACTCCCTTGGCAGAGGGTCTCCTGGGACTGATCAGGAACTGGAGGCTGACTTAGTTCATACAGGGCTAACCCAAAGTATTCAGTTCTGCTCACGTTCAGGATGGCACTGGATTGCCCAAAAGTCGATCCCAGTTTGAAAGCCAAGGACTGTATAAAATAGCATTTGCTGCCTGCATACCCACAGCTGCTAAATGTGCAGGTTGGATGGGATAATTTCCAGTTTCTTTCCAGCTCTCACAGTCTATGCTTTTAGGATTTCTATAAAAGTGTAGGCATTAGATTCACTAGAAGTAAGTCACTCTGCAACTGAAACCTTGGCCCTGCCTACAAGGGGAAATCACTTCTACCCACGGTGAGTTTTCATTGCTGCTTCCCACATTGGCCAGGATCCCACCCAACCTGTCCACCATTCCCATCTTGCCTGCATCTGTTTGAATCACAGCCTTACCACTTTCTGACTGGATAACTTAAGTCTCTTTGCACTTCCTTTTTTTCTTTTATTCTTTTTACATTTTAATAAATTAAAAGTGTAAGAATATAGATGAACCTGCAAAGAACGAAATAATAAACACCCATAGCTCCATCACATAGGATTAACCACTGTGAACATCTTGACATATTTGCTTTGCTTTTTTATTTTTAAAGAAGTATCACTTTATTGTTATTGTGAAAATGATACATATTCATTTTGAAGAATTTAAGAAATGCAAAGAAGTACAAAGATTCAAGTTTTTAAAAACTCCTCAGCTTTACCACCCAGAAATAGCTATCATTAACATATGCTGAACATCATTTTAAATATCTTATGATATATACAGAGACATGGATGGATTGGATGGATGATAGATGGCTGCCCGGACAGAAGAATAAGAAGAAATATATACTAACAGATGTAAGATAAAATATTATGTGCTGCTTTCAAATTTTAAGTTCTGTCTTTGTTTTTGATTTTGTTTGTGTTTCATAGAAGAGAAAGGAGGTTAAAACAAAATTGAAGGAAATCTAGATCTCTGCATGTTCCTTCACCAAGAAATGTTTAGCAAGACATTGCTTTGAGGTTAAGAACACAAATTGTGAAGACAGTATTAAGAGTTTGAAATAAGTGTGTTGTTTTCTTAAATATTTGTTTTAATTTAGGACACTGCTTAATGACTCCATGCTGTGAAAGATGGTATTAGTGCTGTTAAACTTCCTCTCAATTTCTTCTCTCACTTCCAATTTCTCTGTCTTAGTTGTTGGTGACTACAATTGTTATAGTGCTCAGGTTTATAACCTTCGTATCTTGATTTATAACTAATTGTCCAAGTTTATTGTTAGTTCTATATTTATATGGATTCATTCCTCATCACCAGTCCTCACCATGACCTCTGGATTCATGAACCTTTTATTTGAACTCATTTTTTAATTAGTTAGACTTTGTGATTAGGTATTTTTTTTCCAGATCTCCTGGATGTTATATTGCTTGAGCACATTTGTTCTTAAAGATAATTACTTGCTGGTTTTCTATCCTATGATAATCTTGAGTTATGCTTTCTTTCCTTCAAATCTTTTAGATATCTGGTCTTCTAAGACTGAATGCTGTCATAGGGAAGTCTAAGACCAGCCTGACTTCATTTTATTCTCCTTGTTCTTTCTTATGGCTAAAAAATTGGGCAATTTTTTCTTTATCTTAAGGTTGAATAGTTTGAGCAAGGTATGTCATGGTGTCCAGCATTCTCTACCAAATTTTCCTAAAACACATTATCTTTTAATTGTGACCTTAACTATTTTGACATTGAATAATTCAATGACACTAATTACTCACAGTATTGTGAAACCGTCACTATTATCCATTTCCAAAATGTTTTCATCAACCCAGAGAGAAATTCCATAACCATTAAGCAATAACCCCTACATTCTCCCTTCAGTAGCCTGGTAAGCTGTAATCTATTTTCTATTTCTATGTATTTGCATATTCTCAATATTTCTTTTAAGTGGAATTCCATTGTCAAAATCAAACAACAAGAATTGTTAGGAAGATGGGGAGAAGTTGGTACCCTTGAGCATTACTGGTGGATAGGTACAATGGGGCAGCTGCTTGCAACACATTATCTTTTGATCTGCAAACTTATTTGCTCCAAGAAAATTTTCTATTCAGAGGAAGAGTAATTTAATTCTACTCTTTTCAGTTGTGCTGTATAGACTAGCTCTGTGAACTTGGGAAAATTATTTAATTATGTCTTAATTTTCTCATCTATAAATTGGGAATATTAATAGTATTGACCTCAAATTGTTGTTATGAAAAATTGATGCATGTAAATTTCTTAAAAAATGCCATCCAAGTTAACTCAAAAATGATTTGGTCTTATTGTTTTATTTATATATTATGTTATAACATTGTTAGGTTTGTTGTTAGATGCTATCGAGTCAGATCTACCTTATGTACAATAGAATGAAACACTACTCAACACTGTGCCATGCACCCAATCTTTTCATGTTTGAGACCATTGTTGCAGTCACTGTGTTTCTTCTCATTTTTGAGTCATGCCACATTAGAAAATGGAGGGGCCAGAGGCAGTACTCCATTCCCATCATTAAGGTTGACTCTACTTTAATGAGGCAATTCTTCCCCAGTTGTCTTTTGAATGTCTTTCAGCTTAAGGGCTCATTTTCTGGCACTGTATTTGACAGTACTTCTCTGCTATTCATAGGGTTTTCAATGACTAATTGTTTTGGGAATGGGCTGCCCGGTCCTTCTCCCTAGTCTTAGTCTGGAAACTAAGGAAATTTGTCCACCATGGGTGACCCTACTGGTATTTGAAATACTGGTGGCATAGCTTTCAGAATCACAGTAACATGCAAGCCCCCACAGCATGACAAGCTGACAGACACATGGGAATATAATAACATAGACTTGAATAAATCAAATGTTATATATATATATATGTGTGTGTGTGTGTGTGTGTGTGTGTTTATCTTTATATCACATATATAAGTCTATATCAATCATAGATAGTCTTTTGTCCTTCAGCTATCCTTAGTTAACTTTCCTTTAACTACATCCATTATTCTTTCATCTGCATCTATATGCTCATCAAGACTTTCCACTACACTTTTTTCTTAGTAGTATATATACTGTTTTCACTTTATTTTTTTCACCATTATGAATTTATTTGTCATCTCTTCAATCCCACTGCCTTCAACCATACTATTGAAACTAAGCAGGGTCAGGCCTGGTTAGTACTTGGATAAGAGATTGCCTGGGAACACCAGCTGCTGTAGGCTTGGGAGAAGGACCCAGCAGCCCACTCCCAAAAACAATCAGCAATTAAAAACCCTATGAATCGCAGAGAAGCACTAACAATAGTGTTTCACCTGTTGTATGTAGGGTCACTATCAGTCACACACGGACTCTACAGCACCTAACAACAATAACAATCCTACTAAGGTGTAATTTGTTTCCTTTTGTCTCTATTAATCTTGTTCTGTTCATTTACTGCTTCATCCTTGAACTTTATTGATCTGATGTTCACACCATATTGTTTTATACAGTGAAGCAATTATGAATAATTGACTTCTCTTCCTTAATTTATAATTACTCCTAGGTTAGAACCACTGCTCTTGCATGTTACAGCCTCCTGGCTGCATGCTTTCATCTTTCTTCCTTCTCCTTTCGCTGTTTTTTATTAGTGTTATGCTTTAATGTCGCCATGACATTTCCTCCCTACTTGTTCTGCCTACATGGTTGTGCTTGGGTGGCTCTATCCTGACATTCGATTTGCTATGATAAATGGCACAGGTGACACTTGACTCTCTTACCACCATATTAAGGAATAGTTTGTTTTCTCCTTGAAGCTGAAGTTTGAAGATTGAGTGTTTTTTTTTTTTTTTTTTTTTTTTTGTCTGGGTTTCTGGGGCCTAATGGAATTGTGTGAGGCAAGGAGGGAGCTTGGCTAGGGTGGCAGTTAGTCATTGTTAGACTCCTGAGCAACCACTCCTTCTTCCTTGTTGTGTTTTTGTTGTTGTTGTTAGGTACCGAGTCAATGTCCAACTCATAGTGTCCCTATGTATAACAGGTAAAACAGTATTTTTAGTGCTTCTCTGCTATTCATAGGGCTTACAATGGCTGATTGGTTTTTGGGAGTGAGTTGCCAGGTCCTTCTCCCAAGCCTACAGCACCTGGTGTTCCCAGGTGGTCTCCCATCCAAGTACTAACCATGCCTGACCCTGCTTAGCTTCCGAGATCTGATGGGATTGGATGTCACAGTGGTATGGCTGTAGGCACCTTCTTCCTAGATTTTGTGAAATATCCCATATGCAGATTTGCTGCACATGTTTCTAGGTATACTCCTCCTATAGGATTATATTCTTGACTTTCATATAACTTACACAATCTGGTGTATATGCCTGAAGGTTTTGCTACATCAGAGGATGTTAATCATCTCTATGCTCTTCCTCCATTTGGTTTGTTTCTATTCCCCACCACTGTCCCAGGCCAATTTTCTCATTTCTGAATCAGATGAGGAAAAGGATAGTGTCACTCATCCCTAGATGTTTGGGTAGAAATGAGAAACCTGAGGATTATTTTTTTTTTTGCTGATATGCTTTTTGGTGTGGTAGGGGAAAAAAGTTAAAACCTTGGCAAGCCTTCTCTACATCACTCTAGTGTTTTCTGTTTCTTTCCTCCTTTACCAGTATTTTTTAAATTGTATTTGTTTTCTTCCCCTTGTTTAGATGTTATGGTCAATTTTATTTATATTTTCTTATTTTTTTTGGTTGCTCAGTATATTAGCTGTTGGGCAAGAAGATGTTTGTAGTGCAGTTTCTGTCAATAATCTCAAGGTGAATACCCAAGTCATGTTTGCCATACATAAGTAGGGATAATAATAACTTTAATACTGAACTTGAGATTTTTTTGAAGAGTACTAAACTAGATAATGTATGTAAATTTCTTTGCAAGAATTCAAATTTTATAGGAAGAAGTTTTCAATAAATGTAGCTCTGAATGAATGAGCTGCTACTTTATAACAATGTACTTAGTTATCTAACTCATAGGATTATGAAATGCTAGCGTTTGACAGAATTCTAGGAATCATGGAGCCCATTCTCTTTATTTAGATGTAAGGTAACAAATGTCATGTCCACTATCTTTGGCTACTATCATTTTATTCTTTTCACCATTCTAGGTATACTCTTCTTACAGGAATATATTCTTGACTTTCATATAATTTACCTAGAAGTTGTGATCTGCTTCCCAACAAATTTTAGGAGATTTGCACAATCTTGATTAAATTAAGAGGGGCAAAAAGATAAATAAATATTTTTAATCCAAATTATTGAACTGATCATTGAAAGTTGTCTCCTAGGGCCCATGTGTAATGATCATGAGTGGATGTTTTAGAAAGCATTTAAGTTCATAAGTTAGGTTTCATCAGGACATGAGCAATGCAAGAAGTCAGACCTGACTCACTGGTACCTAACAACAACCTAACAATATAATGAAAAGCATGTCATTCACAAGAAATCTTCTTGAGAATAAACCTTATGTGTTAAAAAGAGGTATTTTTATTCATTTCTTAAGAAGAAGTTCCTACTTCTCAGAGGTCCTTTTGATTTGTTAACAACAAAAAGTATGCAAATTTGTGGGTAAATGTGATCTTGTTGTTACTAGGTGCCATGGAGTTGGATCCGACTGATAGTGACCCTATGTACAACAGAACAAAACACTAACTAATGATGTGCCATACACATAATCTTTTTTTTTATGCTTAAGCTCATTGCTGCAGACACTGTATCAATCCATCTATTAGATGGTCTTCCTTTTTTTGTTGTTGACCTGTCACTCTCCCAACCATGATGTCTGTCAGTTTGCCCTACTGTAGGGGCTTGTGTGTTGTAGTGATGCTGAAAGTTATGCCACCAGTATTCAGATACCAGCAGGGTCATTCACAATGGACAAGTTTCAATTGAGCTTCCAGACTGAGGAAAAAGACCCGACAGCCCACTCTTGAAATAATTAATCATTGAAAACCCTAGGAATGGAAGAATGTTGTTGCAAAGCTTAACTGTTTCTCATAGTTGTTGTTGTTGTTGTTGTTGTTAGGTGCTGTTGAGTCAGTATCCAACTCATAACGACCCTCATACGGTTTTCAATGGCTGACTGTTTCGGGATTGCCTTGGGAGTGGATTGCCAGGTCCTTCTCCCATTTTTGCGGCGCTGGGAATTGAACTCCGGACCTCTGAGACTGCAGTGCAGCACTCTACCAACTGAGCTAAATCCCAGCCCTCTCATAGTTGAGGAAGGAAAAAAACACAAAAGAGAGAAAAGAGAAGAAAAAGTTAGACCTAATGCTGAGAGAGGAAGAGCTTAAAGAGAAAGGAAGCACTTAGAAAAGAAAAAGCAATGGAACTACAGTCAAGAATGGTCATTGGAAAATAAAGATTTGATAGCAATGTTCAGTCCTTTGCTCTGAAGTGTATACTTTCTCCTTCCCACTCAAGGACTGTTCAGCAAAGTCTCCATTATTCACTGGCATTTTTTGTTATAGGTTCTTTGGAAGGGGAAATCATGAATTAATTTAGGTCCAGTCAAAGAACATGTAGACACAGTATATTCATTTGAAGAAGCTAGAGGATGTGGAGCCCACTGAGTTTAAATATAGGTCAATTGTGTCTCCCTATGTTCAAACACAGCCCTGGGGGTAGAGAATAGAAGGAAATAGAGGGCTGGCCTGAAAAAACTTAGGGTAGAGAGATGAGTAAAAAGCCAAAACTAAAAGGATCCATCACCACCACCACAAGAGGAAGAAATGTCCAAACCACAATGGAAGTCAGAGACTCTGATACATGGCAAAAAGAACCAGGTAGCAAAGTAAGTTTGTACCATTTGCTTCAGCCCAACAAGGAAAAAACTTTCTGCCAGCCCCAAACCTAGAAGTTGTGATCTGCTTCCCAACAAATTTTAGGAGATTTGCACAATCTTGCTATTAAGATCAAATTAAAAGGCATGAAAAAATTAAATAAATATTTTTAATTCAAATTATTGAACTGATCATTAACAGTTGTCTCCAAAGGCCCGTGTGAAATGATCGTGGGTGGATATTTTAGAAAGTGTTTAAGTTCATAAAACCATTTATTATGGTTTAGCTCTGAATATCCCCCAAAAGATCACGTGTTTGAACATTCGGTCCTCAGCTGTGCCACTGTTTGTGGTGCTTGTTGTTTGGTGCCACTGAGTAGAGGTCATGGAAATTTGGGAGATGGGATTCTAGCTTTGCAGAAGTGGTCACGGAGGCAGGCCCCTTCGGAGAGTTTTTACCTGGTCTCACAGCTCTAGTTGCTCACTGCCTCCTGCCCTGCCATGCTCTGAGGTAGCCTGCCATGCACCCAGCTACCTGCCCAGATCCCTGCCCTGGCACCACATCTTCCTGTCTCTATGGACTAACTCCTCTAATTGTAAACTCCCAATTAAGATTTTCCTGCTATAAGATTGCTTCAGTCAGTTTTTCTGCTACAGCAGTGACAGCTGCCTAATATACCAGTGAAGGCAAAGGTCTCAGTTGACAGGACATTCTATTGATCACTTAGGACCCTAGAAAGAAATGTCACCATACTTTCAAATTTCTAAATGAAAATGATTTTTAGCCAAAAAATTGTATAGCCAGCAAAACTACCAATTAAATATGGCCCAAATGTTTTAAGTCATACAGATCTCAGAAATGTCACTTCCCTTATACACTTTCACAGGAAGCTATATGAGAACGTGGTCATCTTTGAAATGAAATATTTATTTAATTGTTATCCTCTCTTCTATTTCTTTTTAATATGAGGCCTATGCAAACCTCCAAAAAAGTATTTGGAAGCAAAAAACCATCCAGGTTTGTAGGGAAAAAAATCAGCTTCCCCATTGAAGCCAATGAGGCTAATGATGAAAAAAGCACTTTAGATGATAGTCAGGAAGAATATCCAGCAAAGATTTGAACAGTAGGACAAGCCACTCTAGAGGCAAGATGCAAGTGAATGGGTAGCTCAAATTGTATGACAAAACCAAACAGTAAGATGGCAACAAGAGAAAAAGGAGTATTCTTCCTTGAGAGATAAAGAAAATATGCCTGAGTCCAACAGAAAATATAACACTACCCCAACACACAGGCTTTGCAATGAAATAATCTGCATAGTCATAATAATGTAAGAGATAATTAGGCATGTTCAGCTTTTGTTGTTGTTGTTAGGTGCCATCAGGTCAGGTGTGACTCATAGCAACCCTATGTACAACAGAATGAAACACTCCCCAAATCTGTGCCAAGCACACAATCTTTTATGTTTAAGCCCATTGCTGCAGACACCATGTCAATCCATCTAGTGGAGGGTTTTCCTTTTTTTTGTTGACCTGTCATTCTCCCAAACACGATGTCCTTCTCTAGGGATTGGTCCCTCCTGAAAACATGGCCAAAATACCTAAGATACAGCCTAACCATCCTTGCTTCCAAGGAATGATCTGGTTGCATTTCTTCTAGGGTAGATCTGTTGGTTCTTTTGGCAGTCCATGGTATATTCAATATTCATCTCTAGCACTATAATTAAAAAGTGTCAATTCTCCTCCTATCTGTCTTTGTTCAATGTCCAGCTGTTACAACCCTACGATGTGACTGAAAATACCATGGCATGAGTCAGGTGCATCTTTGTCTTCAATGTAACATCTTTACTTTTCAATACTTTAAAGAGATCTTTTGCCACAGCTTTTCCCAAAGCAATGCACCTTTTGATTTCTTGACTGCTACTTCCATGGTTGTTGACTGTAGAACAAAAGTAAAGCAAAATCTTGAACAACTTCAATCTCTTCTCCATTTATCATGAAGTTGCTTACTGACCTAGTTGTAAGGATTTTCGTTTTCCTGATGTTAGGGCACAATGCATACTGAAGGCTGTGTTCTTTAATCTTCATCAGTAAATGTTTCAAATCTTCTTCCTTTCAGCAAGCAGAGTTGTGTCATCTGCATTACGCAGGTTATTATTGAGTATTCATTCAGTTCCGATACCATGTTCTTCTTCATGAAGTCCAGCTTCTTGGATTATTTGCTCAGCATCAAGTTCAACTTGTAGAATCATGAAAATGATCAGTCATCAAAGGAAAGAAGAGTTACAGAGGAGAGTCTAGAATTTACCAGCTTCAGCCACAAAAAGGGTAAAGACAACACTGAGAAGGGAAAAGATGGAGGAAGGTAGTGGAAGAGAGAATACCAACGGCCTCTTCATCTTACCCAGGAGACTTTGGGGATGATTCCTGGGGCAAGTATTAGTGTAAGCATACTATCTGAATATGGTAAGATTACCAGTAAAAGCCATAAAATGTAAAATCTAAATATAGTGGGAAGTAGAGAATGACTAAAAAGGGCATGGCCCCACTTCTCTTAGCAGAAAGCCAGCAAACAGTATTTTAAGTTAATCAGAAAAGCACTTTAAGCAAATTATTTACACACGTAGAGACAACCACCAGAAGAAACAAAAATAGACATGGATGGCCTGTGAGGGTGGGATCTGGGAGTCAGAAAAGCCAAACAGCATATGGTGGCTTTTCAACACAAGCCTTTCTAAGCTGTGTGATGTCTTCACCCTGTTTCCTTTTCTGGCTTAACAAACCTTTTAAATTTTTTTGAAAATGAAGTGTAACATAAAACTATAGAACAATCTCACCTATAAATATATGTGCAAAATATGCTCCCTGAATTAAATTAATCATGATATGAGAAAAGAAATATATGTGCTGACAGCATGTTTATTCCAGGAATGCAAAGACTGTTTAAAAACTTAATACACATTTATATGTTATTGCTTAGCAAGAGGGTAAAGCAAACAACCTTCAATGTACCATTGCTAAAGATGCTTTAGGCAAATCTTTTCATTATTCTTGGCTCTACAAAAGCCAGTATTCAGTCAGGCACCATGGTACATGCCTGTAATCCCATCAACTTGGGGGGATCAGGCCTCAGGCAGGAAGATTACAAGTTCCAGTCTGGAGGCATCCTGTGTTAGCAAGACCCTGTCTCAAAACAAAAAAAAAATTTAAGAGGCAGGGGAGCTGGGGGTGCAGCTCAGCAGTAGTCTACCTGCCCAGTATGCATAAGACCCTGTGCTTGACACTCCAGTACTGAAAAAAAAAGTTAATATTCTAGACATGGAAGAATACTACCTTGGAAATCAGTGTCCACATGAAACCAAAAGACAATATCACATGTAAGAGTCAAAAAGTGAAGTCATGTCCATTAAATTCAGGAATGAAACAAAGTTATGCCAATATTGTTGAGCACTGATTTGTGAATTCTAAACAATGATATTAAAAAGTGAGAGAGAAAAGAAAGGAGGGAGAAAGAATTTTTATATGATAAAAACATAAGAGATGGTATTCCCTTTTATTTCCTGGTGATATGTTTAAATATCCACAAAACCAAGCATCTACTCTATGACCTGCAGTACTGAGGAAAGAGGTCAGGAAGGTGAGCGGTTAAAAAATAAATAGATAAAACATAACAGCTTTCTTATATAGAAGCAATAACCACTTGGAAACTCTAACAGGAAATAAATTAAATCACAGTATTAGCAAATACCTAGGAATCAACTTAAACAGAGATGTGTGAGGGCCCGATGAAGAATCCTATAAAACTTAACTGAGGGATATAAAAGAACCCTTGAAAGAGTGAAGATACACGTGACAATACTGAATCTGAAGACCCAATAAAATCAAGATGGGAATTCTCACAAAAGAATGTGTACACTATTTGCTATGCAAATAAAATGTTAGAGGTTTCTGGAACTTTACCAGGTAATTCCAAAGATCATCTGAAAGGAGACATGAAGAGACATATGTCTTTCTCAGGAAAGTATAACTTTCTAGTTATATTCTACCAAGTATATGTGGTAGAGCTACAATAATTAAGAGTTTTGTAAAGTCAGGCAGCATGGCTCATGATCCCAGTGACCCAGGAGGCTGAGGCAGGAGGATCTTGAGTGTGAGGCCAGAGGCAGCCTGTGAAACTTCATGGAACTATGTCTCAAAATAAAAAATTTAAAATGGTTGAGGGGGTGCTAGGGGTACAGCTCAGTGGTCTAGCAATTCCCTAGCACCAGTGAGGTCCTGAGTTCAACACCCTAGTACTGCAAAAATAAAATAAAATAAAATCATATTGTAGTGACATATAAACAGACAGACTAAAGACACCAAGAAGAAAGAGCTTCAATAGGCACTGTGAGAGAATGTTTGATGACAAAACTCTCACTTTAAAGAAGCAGAGAAAGGTGAGACTATTCATCCATGGTTCTGGGACATTGATTAACACTGGAAAACAATGGAGGGTCTTGAGGTATGGCTCAGTGGTAGAGAACTTGCCTACCATACACAATCTCCTAACACCACAATAAACAAGAACAATGAACATTTACATAGAATTCACTACATGTCAATTCTCTTAATCATCATAAAACCCTATGAGAATATTATCATTATAGGACAGGTGTGTTGGTGGTGGCACACACCTATAATTCCAAGCACTCTGGAGGCCAAGGCTGGAACTTAAGGCCAGCCTGGGCTACATAGCAAGACCCTGTCTCAAAAATAAATAAATAAACAAACAAATAAGAAAGAAAGAAAAAAAGACGGAAGGGAAGAAAAGAAAACAAGTGACATAGATTCCTCTCTATCTGGTGAATCAAATACTAACTATTTACTTAATTAATTTATAAATATAAAAACATTACACATGAAGAAAAATTTAAAAATTCAAATCAATTAAGATCTAGAAAACTATGATAGAATATTCATCTTTTTAGGATAGAGAAATAACTTTGGAAGTTCCAGAGAAAAAGATGATATCAAGGTTTTTATAACAGACAAAACTTAAAACTATTCATTGGAGACATCAAAAATTCTGAAAGGAAATAAAAAGTGGGAAATAAATTTTAAAATAACTGTTAGATAAAGAATAATATTTTTACTCCAAAAAAGAGCTATAAATGTATATGGAAAATATAAACATACTCATAAACAGATAATTCACAAAAGAGAAACATGAAATATGTTCAGCTATGCATGTAGTGCCTGCAGCTGTAGCCCTGTGGCATCTGATCCCATCAGATCTCAGAAGCTAAGCAGGGTCAGGCATGGTTAGTACTTGGATGGGAGACCACCTGGGAACACCAGGTGCTGTAGGCTTGGGGGACGGACCCAGCAACCCACTCCCAAAAATCAATCCGCCATTGAAAACCCTATGAACAGCAGACAAGCACTGACAATAGTGTTTCACCTATTGTATGCAGGGTCACTATGAGTTGGATACCAACTTGACAGCACCTAATAACAACAACATACATGTAGTAAAGAAAATCAAAATTAATATGATGCAATGTCATTTCTCATCAAATTAGCAAAGACTTTAAAACAGTGATAATTCCTAATATTAGCAAAAGTTCAGTGAATAATCACTTGATTCTTGGATAAGTTGCCCCAAAGGTTCTCTGTGGGGCAATTTGACAATATGTATCACATCACATTACATATCTCATTGTTGTTGTTGAGTGCCATTGAGTTGGGACCAATTTAGAATGACCCTATGTACAACAGATGAAACACTCTGGGATGCTATGCCATGCCTGGCACTATGTCAGTGCTTTTCCACTATTCATCAGGTTTTAACCAGCTGATTGTTTCAGGATTGTTCTGGAAGTGGGTTGCCATGTCCTTCTCCCATTTTTACGGTGCTGGGGATCAAACCCAGGGCCTCAGAGAGTGCAGCACAGTACACTACCAACTGACCTAAACTCCAGTCCCTTATATATCTCATACCACAAAATAAATCACATACCATGTTCCAATGTCCGCACCACCACGTGGGCAATCCCAGTCTTTAAGAAACTGTTAAAAATGTTTCCTAACAGAAATCTATGAGAAAAGTCTCACAAGAGAATTATTTGTAGTAGTTAAAAACTCAAAGCAACTTCAGTGCCCCATGATAAGGACATGATTAAGTAAGTTACGTTGTTGTTGTTGTTAGGTGCCGTCGAGTCAGTATCCGACTCACAGGCAGATTGGTTTTTTGGGGGAGGGGGTTGCCAGGTCCTTCTCCCAATAAGTAAGTTATAGCAATTGGTATAATTTAATTGATGTAAAATTTCAAGCAATAAACAATATTCAGTGACAGAAAAATGCTAATGATAGAATTTTAAATAAGAAAAAAGCTATCTAATAGTATAGTTAGATCCCATTGTGTAAATATATATATATATATATATTTAATAAATAAATGTGTGTAGGTATATACATGCATACATGTGTATATAGATAATTATATATATATGTATAGAGAAAAGATTGAGGAGAGATAAACTTTCAATTAAATAGAGTAGATTAATCACATATATTAACCTCCATTTTCTCCCCAACTCTCACTAAAATGACAGTGTAGGAATTACAAAGATATAAGTCCAAATGTACCAACAGAACAAGAAAGCAAAGAGCAATAACTGAGCAATGCCAACAATATTTTAGAAGAAAAAGAGTGGCAACTGATCAAGCAGAGTAGTGAGAGCTGAAGCCAAGGTAAAGAAGCAGAACACAGCCAATTCAATATATTGAACACTATAGAGATCTAGAAATTGGAGATACTACATTCCTCTAAAAGCAGAGACAGATAGGGCTGAAAATAGGATTATTTAAAAGCCTGATAAAGAAAATATCAAGACACCCAGAGTCCCTCCTATATGCATCATACAGCCAAATGTCAGTCCCTTCTCTAGTCCTGTATGAGACTGAAGATTGAGTCATGAGAACAGTTGACAGAGATGATGTAACAGGATGAGTTTGTGATCTGCTGAGGACAGGTAAGGTACCTTGAGAAAATGGAGGGTCAACCACTGAAAGCAAGACTTGAGTGGCAAGAGCATATCTCATTTGGCTCTGTGAATGCTGGAGCCAACCTTGCACCAAAGAGCTTGCCTTACACACACTCTCCGTACATTTAGGAGAGCAGCAGGCTTATCTTTGGGTGGGTGGGGGGACTGATCAAATGAAGAGGAAAAGACCTTAGGTATGAACATTCCAAAGGCCACTGATTAGAGAACCAGCTAACTGCCTCATCTCCATGAGGTCAGGCCTGTTAGTGACCAGGCTCCTTCCCATCCCATACACACATTCAACATCTTATTGCCCCTCTTTTAAATATTAATAGACAGAAATGGATCACTAGTATTTGAGGAAGCCTCTAACATGAACAAACAAGACCAGAACAGATGGGAGGATAAACGCAGGTAGAAAGATAAGCAGATAGCATGAAAAGATATTTCATTGAGAGGAAGATGCCACAAGAAACAAACATTCAAAGAGAATTCTCAGATGCTAAAAACATAAAAGCACAAATAAAAATACAATGGATAACTCAGAAGATAAACTGAAGATGTTGTGGACAAAAAAGAACTTTTAAAAATTAAAAAAGGATAAGGAAATTAGAGGATTAGCCTAAGAAGTGCAAACAACTAATAGGATTTATTTTTTAAAAAAGATAAGTGAAAACTGAAAGTATATTATCAAAGAAAAATCCCTAGAATGGAAGATAATGAAGTTGTAGATTGAAATGGCAGCCAAACAGCCTTGCACTATGAATAAAAAAATACCTACTCCAATGTACTATGAACTCTCAAAACATTGGGATTAAAAAGATGCTAAAAGTTTACAAAGAGGAAAAACATAAATGTATCACACATAAATGACAAAGAATCTGAATGACACTAGAATTCTCCAAACTTTGAATAGGAATAAGAACATAGTACAATAGTATCTGCAATATTTTGAGGGATTGGCAAAGATAAAAAGATAACTCAACTGAGAAAGAAGAGTCTTTCCAACTAATAGAACTAGAACAATTGAACATCCTATGGAAAGAAAAAAAGAAGTAAAGAATCTTCACCCATACCTCTGACCACATATAAAAGTTAACCCAAAATGGAAGACAGGAAAAAATCTTTGTGTCCTTGCAATTCCTAGATGTGACATCAAAGTACCATGAAAGCAAAAAAATTAATAAGTTGGACTTCACCAAAATTAAAAACTTTTGCTCTGTAAAAGATATCTGATAAAATGAAGATAAATCACAAAGTGCAAGAAAATATTTTAAAATGACATCTGACAAAATACTCAAATTCAAAATATATCAATAACTCTCAAAGCTCAATAATAAAAAAATTCTAATTTTTAAAAATGGGCAAAAGATTAAAAGAAATACATTACAAAAGAAGATAATGAGCTTATAAGCATATTTTTAAATGTTCCACAATAATATTCACTGTTGTTATTAGGTGCCATAGAATCAGGTCTGACTCTTAGTGACCTTCACAGGGTTTTCAATGGCTAGTTGTTTCAGGATTGCTTCAAGAGTGGATTGCCATGTACTTCTCCCATTTTTTCGGGGCTGGGAATTTAACTGAGGTCTTCAGAGAGCACAGAGCAGCACTTTACCAACTGAGCTAAACCTCAGCCCACATTATTCATTAGGGGAATGCAAATTAAAAGCATGAGAGGCCACTACCCATTCAGAACAATGGTTAAATTTTTTATTAAAGGGGAAGGGAAGGGAAGACAATATCAAGTTCTGATGAAAATATGGAACAAATCGAACCCTCACACCTTGTTCATGAGTATGCAAAATGGTACAGTCATCTCAGAAAATAGACTGGCAGTTTCTTGCATAAGGTTAAATATATATTTAGTACACTCAGCAGCCTTAGTCCTAGTATTTACCCAAAAGAAATAAAAACTTACATTGATAAGAAAATCTATATGCTAATGTTCATACAAGCATTATTTATAACCACCAAAAACTAGAAACAATGCAAATGTCATTCAAGTGATGAATAGATGAGCAAAGGATGGTAAATCCATGCAACAGGAAAACTACTGAGCAATAAAATACTGAATTAATGATGCATACCACACATGAATAAACACGAAACCCAGTATACTATGTGAAAGGAGGGGGACTCAAAGGCTGTGAACTATATGAGTCTATGTATATAGAATTCTGGACAAGGCAACACTGGGCAGAAAACATCTCAATGGTTGCCAAGAGCAGGGGTAGGAAAGAGAAGAGGTGACTATGAAGGGTCAATAAGAGACGAGCTTTCTGGACAGGTGAATGTCTTCTGTGGGTACTACAGTGATGGAGGCATAATTGTATGCATTTGTCAAAACCCATAAAACTGAACTTAATCTGTATTAACAAAAAACCTTAATACTTCTGAAAGAAAATTATATTCTCCTAGAATTCTATACCCAGCCAAACTATAAATCAAATATAAAGCTAAAATAAAATCATTATGTGCCATGAAAAATATTTGTCTGCTTATTTACTTTATTCATTTATTATTGTCTAAGAGTCTTCTAGACACTATGCTGTAACTGAACAAGTATGTAAACCACAAAAAGGACTCATGAGACCCAGTACAGGAGAAAAATCACAGGAAATCTCTGGGTAACTGAGCATATACCTATAGTTCCAGATACATAGGGGGCTGAGGCAAGATTGCTTGAGCCCAGGAAATTGGAGACCAGCCTGGGCAATATAGTAAGATACCATCTCAAAAGAAAAATAAACAAACAAAGGAAAAGAAAAAAGTACAGTGGTAAACATATGGGGGAAACAACAGCTCAAACATGTTGAAACTGAGGGTTCCAGGGGAGAAATTGGGGGGGGAAGGTTGCTGGTTTTTATTGCAAGCTTTGTAGAACATATAACATTTAAAACTGTTCTAAGTAAGAGCATCATTTTTGATGGGGGGGGGAAGAGAGAGACGGACAGACAGGCAGACAGAGAAATCAAGATTCAGCAAAGGACAGAGAAAACAAAACACAAGAGCAATGGTAAAGAAAATGGGATTAAGAGCAAAAAATGCAGCCAGGTTCAGTGGCTCAGGCCTGTAATCCTAGTGACCTAAAAGGCTGAGGCAGGAGGATGGCAAGTTTGAAGCCAGAGGCAGCCTCTGTAACTAAGCTAGCCCCTGTCTCAAGGTAGTAACAAATAAGAAAAGGGCCATGTTACGGTCTGGATATGAAGTGTCTCCCAAAAGGCCAGACGCTCATGTGTTAAAAGCTTGGTTGCTAGATGATGGGCTTTGGGGCATTGATTGCATCCTGAGGGCTCCGACACAATCAGTGAATTAATCCATCCATGGATTCACAATTTGGGAGGTGGTAAGAACTTTCAGGAGCTATAAACTCAGGACCTGTACCTCGGTCCTGGCTCCCTCCTCCAGCCCTCTCTGTTTCCTGGCCGACAGGAAATGAGCAACTTCCCTCCCCCATTCCCTTCTGCCATGATGCCTCTGCTGTGCTACAGGCTTCAAAGCAATGGAGTCAGCCAACCACGGCCAGAAACCTCTGAAACTAGGAGCCAAAATGAATTCTTCCTCCCTTAAGTTGTTTCTCTCAGGTATTTGTCATAGCAACAAAGTCTATGTTAAGGCAAAGCATAATGAAAACTCATGTCCTATTAAAAGGGAATTCTGAACTTTACAAAGTGAGGGTTTCAGGCTGCAGAGTAAAAATACCTATAAAATGGCACATTGGAAAGTGGCTATTTCAATGCCTGTCATTAAATCATAGTATGGACAGCACCAACCTCTCCATTTACCACTGGCCTAGTTTCCTCATTTATAAAATGAGGGCTTGAAGTAAGCCAGATCTCTCCATTTATAGAACTGGACTCCAAGAAGCTGGATCCATCTCAAGAGTCCTGTAACAAAATCACCTTCCAGAAACAATCCACCCCACCCTCACACTGCCTAGAAGCCCTTCTCTGTCCACCTGCAAGGCCAGTCCAGGCTTGTCTCTTCTGTACTATATTCCTGGCCCTCCACATGTCTGTCAGCTTATTATGCTGTAGGGACTTAGATGTTGCTGTGATGCGGAAAAATATAGCACTGGTGTTTCAGATACCAGCAGGGCCACTCATGGTAGACAGATTTCAGCTGAGCTTGTAGACTAAGACAGACTAGGGAGAAGGACCTGACAGCCCAGTCCTGAAACAGTTATGAACAGCAAAGAAGCACTGTCAAATATAGTGCTGAATAAATGACACACATCCTACAAGCCTGGAAGTCTTTCAAGAAATGACTGAGGAAGAGTTGCCTCCTCAAAGTAGTTGTTAGGTGCCATCAATTTGGGTCCAACTCATAGGGATCCTATGTACAACAGAAAGAAACACAACCTGACATTGTGCCTTACCTGGCACTATATCTGACAGTGCTTCTTTGCTATTCATAGAGTTTGCAGTCGTTGAGTGTTTTGGGAGTAGGCTTCTGGGTTCTTCTCCTGAGCCTATAGCACCCAGTATTCCCAGGTGGTCCCCCATCCAAGTACTAACCAAGCCCAACCTTGCTTAGCTTCTAAGATCAGATGAGATGGGACGCCATGGTGGTATGGCTGTAGATCCTCAAAGTAGAGTTGAT
Organism: Pedetes capensis; assembly: GCA_007922755.1. NCBI lineage: Eukaryota > Metazoa > Chordata > Mammalia > Rodentia > Pedetidae > Pedetes > Pedetes capensis. The sequence continues at coordinate 54,867 of VMDO01003247.1, forward strand.
CTTAATGACAAGAATGGAGTAAAGCCCCTGGGACCTCTTTTTGCTAATGTGGCACAACTCAAAATGAGAAGAAACAGTGGCTGCAACAATGGTTCAAACATAAAAAGATTGTGTGCTTGGCACAGTGTTGGGTAGTGTTTCATTCTCACAGGGTCATTATGAGTTAGATCTGACTCGACACCTAACAACAACAACAACCACAACAATAACATGTTCCTGGCAGTTTTCTATCTTCTCTCAGTTGCCTGACTATAGGAGACAGGCTCCACAAACAGCATGAATGGATGCTGAGACCTCAGGGCTTCTGCCAGGCCTGTCCACTTCTAGCCATTAAATAAACAGCAACCAGTGGGCATTTCTATTTTCTGATATGTCCTCCCAGATTAGAAGCTAATCCTCTTGATTTCTTACTGTTTGGCAATGCAGAGCCAAACAGAACATGAAAAGAAAGACCACATCTTTAGAAGACTTGAGTCCTGGGTTGAGATCCAGGCACAGGCCAGTAGCTGGTTTTGATGGCTATGAATCAGAAACTATTAGAATAAGACACAAGGTGAAGAGCAGAGCTCTGGAACAAGATAGCCCCAGGGTTGAATCCCCAGTCAGCCACTTACTTCCTGACACTGATTTCCACATCTTGGCAGCTTCCTCGCCCATAAAACTAGGACTGTAAAGCCTACTTTATATCTAAAATGATTAGCAAATAATTAGGTGACAACAGCTAAGGTTTATTGGGCACTTGGTATGCCTGTGGCGCTGTGCCGAGCATTTTATGTTCATTATTTCATTTAATACTCAGAAATTAAGAATTAAATATCACCATCTCCATGTCAAAAATAAATAAATTCCAGCTGGGTACAGCAGCGCATGCCTGGAATCCCAGAGACTCAGGAGGCGGAAGCAGGAGGACCACAAGTTCAAGACCACAGGTAGCAGAGGCAGCAGAGCCTGTATAATTTAGTGAGATTCTGATTCAAAAAAATAGAAAGGGGCTAGAGTGCAGCTCAGTGGTGGAGCACTTGCAAAGTATGCATGAGGCCCTGGGTTCAGCACCCCCACGAAGCAAAAATTAATTTAATTAATTATTTAATAAAAATAAATTCCAGCACAGAGAGACTAAGTGACTTGTCCAGTGTAATTCAGCAGAGAAGCATGAAAGCTGGGATTTGAACCCAAGCAGTCTGAAATCAGCCTTAACTATAGAGCTGTATGGTTCCCCTAATGACAGGTACTTCTTGGGGGTGGACGGAAACCAGCCCTGTCTCCTTTCCCTATTCACGTCACAGTGGGAGCCTAAGATCCAATGCAAGGACAGAATGTCCCACAAGGGTACAGGTGCCGCCAGGATTCCCTTCTAGCTCTCTTCATGCTGGCAGGAGGAGGATCCACATCCAGAGGGCGCTCAGAACCCCACTGTGGGTATGCCCAGAGCCCTGATGCCTCACCCTGCCCAGTCCCTGAAGTGAGCCCCCCAACCTCATTCTGCTCTGTGCATGGGCCTCTGCTGGGAAAGCAGGGGTCTGGCCCTGCTGCCCTCAGCCACACCTGGCAGCTTTGCCATCCTGTTGTGTCAGCCGCCCTCATCCACCCTTCTCAGGAGCTGCTATCCCTTCTCCAGGTCAAGCAAGAGCCCTGCTACAGAGGGCAATGGAGGGCCATAGCCAGGGACTCTGGATCCAGCAGGACTGTGGCTTCTTGACTGTTCAGACAGCCCACACTTACCAAAGCAAGGGATATATTCGCCGTGTAGCATTTGTTGTTAGGTGCCATCAAATCGGTGTCTGACTCATAGTGACTCTATGTACAACAGGTGAAACAGTATTGTTAGTGCTTCTCTGCTATTCATACAGTTGTCAATGGCTGATTTTGGGGGGAAGTGGGTTGCTGGGTCCTACAGCACTTGGTATTCCCAGGCAGTCTCCCATCCAAGTATTAACCAGGCCCATCCCTGCTTAGCTTCTGAGATCTTATGGGATCGGACTCCACAGTGGTACAGTAACATTCAGCATTAAGTAAATCTCCATTATTTATTTATTCAGAAACTATATCTGAATTATCCATACCTGGATCATCAGAGCCTGTTACGGTGCCTGACAATAAACAGGCATTCAACTGATGTTTGTTTAAATCCAGAATAAGATGTGAGACTCCACCCTTCATCTGAATCTTCATGGTTAACATGGAGTGACTGATAGTTCTTTCTCATGCCTCCTGACTCTGGGATGTTGTGTCAAGGAGCCAAATCTAGATCAGACAACAGTCACTGCCTCACTGGGTGACTGTTTCCCCCTAAATGGCTCAAGTATCCTTTCTTCAAAAATTTACCTTCTGAAGGAGTTTGGAGCAATGTGTCTCTTTTTTTACTGACCCCTTGCTGCTAACTCAATAAATCCCCCAAGACAATCTCCACCAACTAGAAACTTAGGAGAGACCAGAGTCACTAGGATCCATGGAGATACCTCCTTGTCCCCATCCATGCAAGACAGATTGTGATAGGGAAGTTTCCAGGTTTCTGGAGAATGTGACATTAACTCCTTTCTGTCAAGGCCAAAGCTTGGAGCAGAAGACACTCCAAAATGACTGTCAGGTCAAGTAGCAGAAAAATATATGGTCCCCACTTTGTCATGAGATGGGCATGAGATGGACAAGTTATATGATATCAGAAAGCCTTGGCTTGTCACACATTCCTTCTCCAGTCATTAATTTATCCAACAAATATGTACTTAATTACTACTTGGTGCCAGGCAGTATTAGGCACTAGAATATGAGAGTCAGGAAAATGGTTTGGTAAGAGAAGAAGGAAGACAAGAAAACTTCATCAATAACTGCTCCAATAAATATGAAACTGTAAATTGTGTTATGTGCCACAAGGGAAAATGACTATAAGATCACTTGACAGAGGGAGCTGACCTCAAGGAGGTAACATTCTAATTGAGAATTAAAGAATGAAATGGGGGTTGAGTGTGCCAGGCAGAAGGAGGAGAAAGAGTATTCTCAACTGACAGTGTATGCAAATGTCCTGGGGCAGGACAGAGCACATCGCACATTAAACACACTAAAAGAAATCCCTAGAGCTTCAGGAAAAGTATGTTAACTTAAGGACAGAATGGGGCCAGGGACAAGGTGATCCATTACTCTGTAGCATGTTGAGGATTCTGGATTTATTCTAAGAGTACTGGGACATCATATGCTAAGATCTTGCTCCACAAGGCACCTTTTAATCATGGACCCTACACTGAGCTGGCCTCGCTGCCACTGGGCTCTGAAGCTGGATACAGAAGTGGGGATTTCTTCCTAAGATCACTGAAACATGCTGGACACAAAGTAGCTGGAAGGGATCCCTATGTTGTACAGATGCCTGGGCCAAAGGGTTCACCATGACCTTGAAGCTCTGTGGCCCCATCTCCATCATGGGAACAAATGGGCTACAGTGAATGGTTAGTCCCTGACCAGCATCTAATCACAGAGCAGAGAAGTGGAGGAGGTGGAATATAATAACCCACCATACTCCTTCTCTGACTTTAGACCTACAGTGGCTGACCACTCCCCCAGGAGCCATCTATCTGCTCTACGGGAAGTTCAAGGCCCAACACAGATAGGCACCAACCTCCTTTCCCATTCCTATACAATGCCTAGTGTAGTGGCCGCTGTTGGCTGCCTACCCAGCACCCATGCCCCTCCTCATCCTTCTTAAGGACAACTTCATGGAGCTCTTCCCCCTTTCTAAAGCAGTCCAGTGTCTGCATTGGACTGACCATACTTCATCTGGGGTTGGTCTAGGACACAGGCCTCATGTTTCTTGCATTACTGTATGGCATAGGCCACCTTAAGTGTCAGCACTTTTGCTGGGCTATGAGCAGTTAGAGGCCAGGACTGGGTTTGATTTCTTTCTGTGCTCAGCCAGGACTGAAAATGGATAGATCCACCAACAACAGGAAGACCAGATGCTGGGAGGTGGCTCCTCTTGCCAGCTGAGGACTCTCATCCCCCAGGACCTCCCTGGGCCCATGAGCCCTTCCCACCGCAGCCAGGATGCTCAGCCCTGGTTCTGAGTTCAGAGTGAAAAGCCACCGTAATGTCACTCTGAAGTTCAGCCACACTTACCCTGTGTTCGTTCTCTTAAAAAAAAAAAAAAAAGACAAAGACAAAGAAAAGAAAAAAATGCCCTTCACATGATCTAGCTCTTACATTAAAAAAAAAAGAAAGAAAGAAAGAAAAGGAAAAATAAATCCCTAATTTAAAAAAAGCAAAGCACAGTTTGTAAGCATAATAAGAAACTGCCTTTGGAGCCAGAATGACAAATCCTACTGCTCCAGGGCCACCCTCCAGAAAGTAGGCGTGAAGAAAGAAAGGGTTTTATGAAGGTGGCCTGAAAAAAGAATCAAAGCCAGGCCCTAGCAAAGGGCGACTGTGTGCCAGGTGCCATTGTGCATGATGAACACCTTGTGGAGAGCAGCGACTGCTTGAGTTCTGCAGAAGAGCTGAGAAGAGACAAGAGAAGGTCATGGGCCGAGGGCAAGAATGACCAAAGACACCCTGGGAGTGTGGCGTGGTCCCAAGGGTGGGAAGGTGACTTCGAATCCTCTGGCCTTGGTTAGTGCTGGGAAGTGGCCCTTGTGCCAGGAGCCTCAGTGAGTCATGCTGCAGGCTGCGATTCCACCGTGGGCTGTGTTTTTAAATCCCCTGGGGAAACTTAAAGCCCCTGAAACCTAAGGCTACCCCCAGAGATTCTGATGGAATTAAACTGATGCAACTAAGGTCAGGGGACTTTTACATGAGCCCCAGGAGGTCCCAAAGCCTACCAAGGATGAGCAACCTTGCCTAATGATGTGTATGGGATACTGGTATCCTCCGGCTATCATCACAAAGTGCCACAAACTGGTGACTTAAAACAACAACAATGTATTGTCTCACCACTCTAGAGGCCAGAAGTCTAGACCCCAAGAGCGGTGGGGTCATGCTCCCCCTGGAGCATGGAGGGCAGCATCCTTCTTGCCTCTTGCTAACTTCTCATGGTTTGTTGGCAATTGTTGGCATGGATTGGTTCAGAGTGCTCTGCCAACAGTGCTCTGCCTTCACTGCCATATGGAGTTTACCCCATGTGTTGGTGTCTTCTCATGGCTACCTTTTTACAAGGACACCAGTCCCATAGGATTAGAGACCCACTATTCCAGTGTCTCTGCAGCCATAGCACTGTGGCATCTGATCCCGTCAGATGTCTGAAGCTGAGCAGGGTCAGGCCTTGTTAGTCCTTGGATGGGAGACGCCTGGGAACACCAGGTGCTGTAGGCTTGGGAGAAGGATGGGGCACCTCACTCTCAAAAAACAGTCAGCCATTGAAAACCCTATGAACAGCAGAGAAACAAATATTGTTTCCCCTGTTGTGCATAGGATCACTGTAAGTCAGACACCAACTCGATTGCACCTAACAAGAACAATTCCAGTGTAACTCAACTGTTCACATTAGCAACGACCTCGAATCCAAATAAGATCACCTTTGGATGGACCGGAGTTTACGACTTCACATATATTCAGGAGGAGACACAATTCCACCACCAATAACATGTGTAAGTGGCTGCTCCAGCAACCTTCTCAGCGTCAGTCTATGGACTCTGCCTGCCCACTGCCTGAACTCCGTGCTCACAGCAGGAGTTGATGCACAGAGCGCAGGGCCCCCACATACTCCAAGGATCACTAGCGGGCTTCCTGCCTACAAAGCCTCTGTCTTTCTCCTGAATGGCCATGGGAATGTCTGGGCCACTGGCCTCAAAGGCTTTCACCTGGGTCACATGGCCCTTGGCCTCTGGATCCTCAACTTCAACTGCTTGGGGAGACCCCTGACAGCCTGCCAGGCTTCCCAACTCCTGTCTCCCATCCCCTCAAACTGCCACTGCTGGCTGACTCCTAACCACAAAACAGACACCCCATCAGGCCATGGGCCTGGCATCTGCCTTCTGGTCAGTTAGTATCACAGCTCAGAGGCCCTATGGGCCAGGAACCTCCCTCATTCATGAGTTAAAGTCCACTGGAAATCTATACGCATTTAGACCTAGCTGTGCCACTCATGAGCTACGTATCCTTGAGCAAGCCATTGAGCCTCTCTGAAGCTCTGCTTCTCCAGTTTTAAAACTCAGAGTTGAACCCAAAGCTTCATTCCTGTTCATGAATCCTCAGGACAAAAGGTGTTTCAGAATTCAGAACAATTCAAATTTTTAAAAAGATAACGAGGGCACCTATAATATCGCCAGTGGGATCTGGGGCAATCTGGGCTGAAACACATATTTCCACAATGAGGCATTTGAAAATGTACACAATAAATAAGGACTATATAGAGCTCCACATTGGCTTGGGTCAGAATTGGCAGCCAAATGAATTTAGCATTAAACTTAACATAATTTTTTCCCCTTCCCATAGCTTCTTGGATTACTTGACTATGTGTAAGATAATGCTGACCTGAAACTAGTTCATGAACTTGGGACATTATAAGAGGTAATGGATGTGCAGGTATGCTGAATGGATAGTTTAGGGCAATTAAGTACTTGTGAAACTGGAAAAGAAAAAGAAAAAGAAAAAGAAAAAAGAAAAGAAAGGAAAAGAAAGGAAAGGAAGGAAAAGAAAAGAAAAAAGAAAAAAAAGAAAAAAGTTTCAATGCAACCCAAGCCAAAATTCAACACTCTCCCTAAAACACTGTAATTCAGCCTGCAGGTCTCCAATTTCTGTATTACTAGTGCCCAACTGTCCCCAGCATGGCTCTGCCTCCTCACTTCTTCATCAGCCCCAGACCGAGGGCCTCAGCATGTGACAGAAGCCAATACCTTCTAATCATCATGGTGATTTTTTTAAAAAGTCCAGATCAATCCCACATCTCTTAAGATTTGGCACAAATCACTGTTCCAGGAAGACCCACTTTTGGGAAAATACTCAGAATCAGGAAAGTCCCGTGTTCTCCAGCAGCCTAGTCTCATGAAAAGCAGCCAGGCTGAGATTCACAGGTCTTTTTCTAAGCATTGGGCATGGTTTCCATGGAGGCTGCACAGCGATCAACCCCCAAATGTGAGAAGATGTTTGAAAAGGAAAAGAGCCTTTCTCTTTCTCATTCAGTGACAACCGGCAAGGGAGCTGAACAGCTGTATCCTATCAGCAGGGTCAGGAAAGCCCATTTGCCAGCTCCAATATGATGTTGGACAAGCTCTTGTATTTCTTCCTAGATTTCAAAATCTCTACCTGCCAAACTAGCAGTTTCTGTTTTTTCCTCTCTCTCAATCTCTCTCTCTCTCTCTCTCTCTCTCTCTCTCTCTCTCTCTCTCTCTCTCTTTCTCTCTCCTCTCTCTCTCGCTCTCTGCCCCTCTCTCTCCCTGCCCTGTTTGTCTCCTTTCTTCCTCCCTTCCTCCCTCCTTTTCTCCTTCCTTCCTTCCTTCCTAAATTCCTTCCTTCCTTTGTTCTTTCTTTTTTGCAGTACCAGGGGCTGAACCCAGGGCCTTGCACATAGTTTTTGCACATGGACTACCACTGAGCTGTACCCCAAGCCCCCTTTTTATTTTTTCTCTTGAGACAGGGTCCTGCTAAGTTACATAGGCTGCCACTGGCCTTGCATCTGTGATCCTCCTGCCTCTGCCTCTCGAGTTGCTGGGATTACAGGTGTGCATCACTGCATCTGGCCTAATCAACAGTTTCCATCCAAAGAAACTTCTGGTTTAAAAATTCCACAATTGAAGTATTCTTCCTGTGTGTGACAAGCTTTGGTTCCCTAAAGAGGTTTGGAAAGTAAACTGCAGCTATTGGTATCTTCCTATAGGCAATTCCACACAGAAGGTAAATAAGCAATTACACAGTGCACATCTTGCATGACACGCTGCCTTCCTATGCAGACACATTCATAAGGTTGGTGTGGTGCTGCAGTATCCTGGGGAACTCTGTCCCTCAGAGCCTGGGGACTGGCCATGCCCACAATGACCTCCTCTGGGCAGCTGCCACAAGTCAGGGGCCTGTCAAAAATACATCCAAGGAATGACTTCTTTTTAGAAGCAGAAACTCCAGAATTTGAAGTAATGCAGGTAAATGTGGCAGATGGTAGCATCTCAAGTTGTCATAGGAGGGGGTAAAAAAAGCTTGGCAAAGGTGACAATCTCTGATGGCCTGAATGCAAAGTTGAAAACTATAGAGGCTACAGCAGGTGTAACAGGTACCTATTTGGGAGAGGCAAGGGGGGGTCAGGGCACCCTCTGAAGTACACAGAGACAAAAGTATGCCCAGGCTGGCAGCTTCAGTTCTAAGGACGACAGTGAGCATGTGGTACTTGGGAATTGGACTAGAGCCAATGCCCTGCTTAATTCTGGGTGCTGCTTTCTCAACAGTGTGAAGGAAGGGATGAGGACTTAGCCACCTCTCATCACTTTATGGTGACTTTTCCTTAGGAAGAAAATTCTATAACAGTCCAGCAACAAATAATGTGTGTGTGTGTGTGTGTGTGTGTGTGTGTGTATCATATAAAAATCTTAGACACTCAGCCAAGACAACTGCAAGATCAATAACCTGAATTTGTCAGAATAGGAGAAAAATACCAATCTTAAAAAAGAAAAAAGAAAAAAAAAACAGTCATGTTAAGTAAACATGGGGACATGGGGACAATATTTGTGGAGGGGATGGCTTTTGCTCCAAGTGCCAACTACATTCCAGACACTAAATAAGAAGCACATTAAATTCATTCATCATTTCCCTTCCTTCTCAGCAGTTGCTGTCATAGTGCTAACAATAGGAAAATACTAGCAAAAATAGTAAAAGGAACATTTTTAAACTTTTAAACTGCTTTGTGAAAACAGACAAACAAACAATCAAACAAAACAGCACAGTTTCCTGATAGGAAGTCTGTAAAATTCAAAGGACATGAAGAGGGAACTGAGAACTCTGACAAATTCCTCTTCAGCAAAGAGCCTGGGCCAAAGCTGCTGCCACCAGGGTGTCCACCTTGCCATTTGAATCAAGTCTTTTCTACAAAAGCCATCTTTGTTACCTAGATGACCTGTCCATGTCGAGACTGTCCCCAGGACCAATGATTTCAGAAATGCCAATGGTTTGTCTTTTCCTTGGGGTCCAGAAACTGTTTGGCAAAAAACCAGGTTAGTTACCTGCAGATAGGCCCTGGCTGGGCCTCCCAGAAAACATCCATGCTGACCATTCTTACCACTGCCTCATGTAACAATGGGCCCTGTAGGCCTGACCCCTCCTTTCCCGCACCCTCTCCCCCAAATCCACTGCCCTTGGCTAACCCCAACCAATCCAGAGCCTGCCTAATTCTGCTCTGGCATTCCTTCTTTCATCAAGGTGAGCTGTGGGGCGCGCACCTCCCAGTCCAGCCTGGAGGTTCGGAAGGGTGGCGCCGCTGTGCACACAGATACTAAATACAAATTCACTTGGGACCCTTGGGTGAGGGGCACGGGCTGCTGCAGCACTCAGGATCCCAGAGGAGATGGGAGAAAGGAAAAGCCTCAGGCGCTTTTGCCTTCCAGAGGCAAACACCTGTGTTGGTCATCTCGGTGGTCACGAGGAGATAGCTGTTGCTTCGTCGGGGATCAGATGGAGAGCAGGTTCTTTGATGATTGCAATGGGAGAGCATTCTTTCCTCACGGAAGGTCCAGGGGAGAGCAGGAAATCTATTTCCTCATCGGTGGTCCGGACAGGAATGGGCGAGAAGGTCTTGCTTAGCCGATAGTGTGGGCAAAAGGCGAAGAAGGGCCTAAAAGGTCTAAAAGGATCGAGCTGCTGCAGTGCAGCTCTTTATATAGTTCACCCAGGGAATGGCCTGAGCGAATCAGCTTTCAGTCCAATTGTCCAATCAGGAAGGGTTTTGTACAAACCCGCAACCAAGTTACTTTCATTTTCCCTAGATTTCTAATTTACAAACCAGATATTCAAAAGCCGTTTTCCCAGTTTGGGAGTTTTTGCCAATTTCCTCCCAATTTTTCCCCACAGTGAGCCTCTCTTTCCATCAGACTCCATCCCGGGACTTGTCAGCTCTGGAGCAAGGACTTCTTGTGCTCTCTGGGGCACCTCTGGGTTTAACTCTGCACCCTAGGCCAGCTGGAGGTCTGGTTCTCAACCTGTCCTTATGTCCCAGAGGGCTGCGCTGTCTCTGATCTGATAATTCACCTTGCCTCAGTCACAAGACAGCCTCACCCACTGCATCCAAAGACAGACACCCTGGTGCTCCCCAGGGGACAATGAGTATCCTGCAGCCCCAGCTGCAAGGCAGCTGAGGGACTTTACACCTTCCTCCCATCACTCCTCCAAAGCCCATGCTCCATGTGTCACCCTGAACCATGGGTACCTGCTCTCTTGCTGCCTGCTCACTTCTCCCACTTTGATAAGGTCACCCACGGTGCTTTATAATGCAAAAATAATATTCTTGCTGCCAATGCAAATTACATCTGAACTCTCCACCTTCTCTGCTTCATGTAGAAAGCAGCTCCGCAGGGGAGAGGCCAGCCAGGCTGTGCTTACAAGGCTTATTAAGACACCTAATGAAACACCTTGTGGTGACCGCCCCCTCTGGGGAGAGCTCAGCAAAAGGCATCACAGAAGCAGATGTCAGGCTGGGGGGGAAAGCTTCGGAATCACGAAAGCCATGCAGGAAGGACTGCGCCATGTCTGTGCTGGGGATCCCCAAGTCTGTGGAGCTCCTCCCCTGTCACCATCAAGCCACCACAGTCATGGCCTCATCTACCCCGGCCTCTGGGGGTGCAGAATGCATGGCTCTGGCATAATATGAAGCTCACCATGCCAGGTATAGGCATTTGCTGAGTCTCCAGCACAATAAGGGGTGAAGTTTTAATTTAATGGAAGGGGTTAAAAAGCTCAAGCATCTGGGAGCTGACCTCTGTAGAGATCTTGCTGAATGTTCTTCAGGAGCCCAGAGCCCTCCTATGCTGGATCCTTTGTACCCTAGGAAGTGATCAGATTTACAGAGTCCTAATAAGGCCAACGGGAGAAGGACCTGGCAACCCACTCCCAAAAAACAATCTGACATTGAAAAACCCTATGAATAGCACTGCTAATAGTGTTTTGCCTATTGTACATAGGGTCACTATGAGTTGAAAACCGACTTGATGGCACCTAACAACAACAATAAGGCCAGTGTGGGTCTGGGACAGGTTCCAACAAGGCTATACAGTCTGGTTTTTTTTTTTTTTTTCTATTTATTTTTTCTTTAAAATTTTTTTTTTCCCACGAGGTCTTTTAGGCCTGGTTGGGCAAGAGGCAGTGGACTCTGGTGTGCTAATAGGGTAGTGAGGAATAGGGGTAAGTTGGCTACAAACTCAGTATCCACCCCTGCCAACAAATGTGACTTTGAGGAAAACAACTAGATCACTGAGTTTGTCATTTTAAAAATGAAGGTGAGGCTCTGGTGTTGGTTGCACACCTGTATTCCCAGTGACTCTGGAGGTGGAGGCAGGAGAATCCCAAGTCTGAGGCTACAGGCAGCCTGTGTAATTTAGCAAGACCCTGCCTCAAAATAAAAAGTTTAAACAAAGTAAAAAAACAACAAAAAAAAAAACGGGCTAGAGGTGTGGGTCAGTGGTTGAGCACTTGCAAAAGGATCTGTGAAGCCCTGGGTTCAATCCCCTAGTGCAGCAGCAAAAATTAACAAATTAATTGATCAAATTAAATAAACAAAAATAGAAAAATATGAGTAATGATAATAGTCTAAATCTCCTCCTGTTTTATGAACATCAAATTAGATCATGTCAGGATCACACTGTTGTTGCTGTTAGGTGCTGTCAAGTTGGGACCAACTCATAGCAAACCTATGTACAACAGAACAGAGCACTCCCCAATTCTGAGCCAGGCACATGATCTTTTTTATGTTTAAGCCCATTGATGCAAACACTGTGTCAATCCATCTAGTTAAGGGTTTTCCCTTTTTTTGTTAACCTGCCAGTCTCCCAAACATGATGTCCTTCTCCAGGGATTGGTCCCTTCTGACTACATGTCCAAAATATGTCAGACATAGTCTAGCCATCTGAGCTTCCAAGGAGCATTCTGGTGGCACTTTTTCTATGACAGATTGGTTGGTTCTTTTGGCAGTCCATGGTATATTTAATATTCATTTCCAGTACCTAATTCAAATCAAATTCTTCTTCTGTCTCCCTTATTCAATGTCCAGCTTTCATGAGCATATCGTGCGAATGAAAATACCATGGCATGAGTCAGGTGCACTTTCATCTTCATTGTGACATCTTTACTTTTCAGGACTTTAAATAGGTCTTTTGCAACATCTTTTCCCAGTGCAATGCACCTTTTGATTTCTTGACTGCTACTTCCATGAGTGTTGATTGTGGAACCAGGTAAGGCAAAATCTTGGACAATCTCAAACTTCACCATTTATCATGAAGCTGCATACTGACCCAATTGTAAGGATTTTTGTTTTGCTGATGTTGACACACCATACTGAAGGCAGTGTTCTTCGATCTTAGTCATGAAATGCTTCAAATTCTCTTCACTGTCAGCAAGCAGAGTTGTGTCATTTGCATAATGCAGGTTGTTAATGGCTCTTACTTGAATCAAGTTGCTGTGCTCTTCTTCATAAAGTCCAGTTTCTCAGATTATTTGCTCAGCACAGAGACTGAAGAGGTATGGTAAAATATTGTAAAAGGATATAGCCCTGGCACAAAACTTCCTCAACTTTATACCAGGCAGCATTTCCTTGTTCTATTCCAATGACTGCCTCCTGGTCCATGTACATATTCCTCATGAGTACAATTAGGTGCTCTGATATTCCCATTCTTCACAATGTTACTCATAATTTATTGTGATCCACACAGTCAAATTCCTTTGCATAGTCAAGGAAACAGAGATAGACATCTTTCTGGTTTCTCTGTTTTTGGCTACTATCTATATGATATCAGCAATGATATCCCTTGTTCCATCCCCTCTTCTGAATCTGGCTTGATTTTCTGGCAGTTCTCTGTCTATATACTGCTGCCATCACTGTTGAATGATCTTTAGCAAAATTTTACTTGTGTGTGATATTAATTATATCATTCAATAATTTTCACATTTGGTTGGATCTCCTTTCTTAGGAATAGGCAAAAATATGGATCTTTTCCGGTAGGTTGCCCAGGTAGCTGTTTTCCAAATCTCTTGGCATAAACAAGTTAGCACCGCCAATATTGTGTCTGTTTGTTGAAACATCTCTACTGGTATTCCATCAATTCCTGGAGCCTTTTGTTTCACCAATTCCATCACGGCAACTTCCAGCTAATGAGCCCCCCAGGTTGGAAGGCACTCAAAAAATAACTGGGGAAGAGTTGTCTCCTCAAAATAGAGTCTACCTTAATGATAGGAATGGAGTAAAGTCCCAGGGACCTCCATTTGCTGATGTGGGATGACTCAAAATGAAAAGGAACAAGTGAAAATATCCATTAATAATTGGAACATGGAATGTATGTAATATGAATCTAGGAAAGTTAGAAATCATCAAAGGGGAAATGGAATACACAAACATTGACATTCTAGGTATCAGTGAGCTAAAATGGACTGGCATGGGCCATTTTGAATCAGATGATCATATGGTCTACTATACCAGGAATGACAGATAAAAGAGAAATGGGGTTGCATTCATTGTCAAAAAATATCTGTCCTGAAGTACACCACTGTCAGTGATAGCATAATATCTGTATGTCAACAAGGAAGGCTGGTTAATAGGACTATTATTCAAATTTACACATCCACCACAAATGCTACAAATGAAGATAGGGAAGATTTTTACCAGCTTCTGCAATCTGAAATAGATTGAATATGCAGTCAGAATGTACTGATATTTACTGGTGACTGGAATGCAAAAGTTGGAAACAAAGAAGAAGGCTCAGTAGTCAGAAAATATGGCCTTGGTGACAGAAATGATGCTGGAGATCGCATGAGAGAATTTTATCAGACTAATGACATTTTCATTGCAAATACATTTTTTCACCAAGATAAATGATGACTATACACACGGAGGTCCCCAGATGGAACATATAGGAACAAAACTGACTACATTTGTGGAAAGAAACAATAGAAAAGTTCAATATATCAAAGTCAGTACAAGACGAGGTGCTGACTGTGGATCAGACCATCAACTGGTCATATTGCAGGTTCATACAAAACTGAAGAAAATTAGAACAAGTGTATGAGAGCCAAGGTATGACCTTGAGTATATCCAACCTGAGTTCAGAGACCACCTCAAGAATAGGTTTGATGCATTACACACTAATGACCTAAGACCAGTCAAGTTGTGGTATGACATCAAAGACATTATTCATGAGGGCAGCAAAAGGTTATTAAAAAGACAAGAAAAAAAAGAAAAGACCAAATTACATGTCAAAAGAGACTCTGAAATTTGTCCTTAAATTCAAGTGATTAAAGAAAAAGGAATACATAATGATGTTAAAGAACCAAACAGAAGATTTCAAAGGGCAGCTCAAGAAGACAGAGTCAAATAATATAATGACATATGCAGAGAGCTGGAGATAGAAAACCAAAATAGAACACATTCTGTTTTTCTCAAACTTAAAGAGTTGAAGAAAAATTCAAGCCTCAAGTGGAAATAATGGATTCTACAGGGAAAATGTTAAATGATGCAGGAAATACCAAGGGAAGATGGAAGGAATGCACAGAGTCATTATACCAAAAAGAATTAATGGGTGATCAACCATTTCAAGAGGTAGAGTCACACTGAGCATATTCAAGTGAAGAGAATCCAAGGAGAATTAATAGAATCAATTCACAAAGAAATAGGTAAGGTATGAGAAAGGAGTAAAGCACAGGATACACAGGACATCTTGCTCTAACCATTATCATCACCTTGGATACCTGGATCCAGCTCTAGTCACCAGAAGACTAATTGGGGATCTGAAGTCAGATGTCACAGTCCAGATGCCCAGACTTTCCATAAACCTACTCAATTCACGTTAGGAATGATTATGCTTAGAGACAATGACTTAGAGCAACAGACAGTGGATGTTGCCATCCTCAGATTGGAAAATAGGGGTCCTTCTGCTAGCCAAAATTTCTTGACCCAGGTTCTTGTCATGGGCCACTGAAAGTAAAGAAGGTACATTTCTCTGATTAATAGAAAGTCCCACCTCTTTCAAATATCAGCCAACCAGCTTCATTCTAATACTTTCTACTTGTTATTGGTCTGAAATCAGAGCTCCACAGAACAATGGAACAATCTTTTTCACAGAAGACAATCCAGTACAGTCATATGTTCTGACTGAGACATGTATTGTTAGGCAATTTCATCACTGTGCAAATTTTACAGGTTGTATTTGCACAAACCAAAATGGACACCACACTAGGCAATATAATTTCACGGTTCCACTGTCATACATGCAGTCCATCATTGGCCAAAATATCATTATGCAGTGCACAACTAAATCAAATAAAGGAATCCAACATTTACAGAGAGCCTGGCATGTCTGCTTCTGGGGAAAGCTGAAACAGATTAGATGTATTTGCAAGTTCTGTTTATGGTATGTCTTTTCTAATAATGTCATCCTGGAACCTTCTACTTACATGCCTCTAGATCAGCCAAAGCCAGTACAGCCTCATTCTCTAAGGTAGGATGGACTAGTGGACAGCGCATCCACAATGGGCCATGGCATTCATGATCTGAATCCCAGCCCCACTATTTACTTATCACATAACCTTGGGCAAGTAACTAAGATGCCCTGAACCTGATTTTCTTTACCTGGATTTTTTGACAAATAATCCCTAACTCACAGGATCACTCTGAGGATTAAATGAGATGTATGAGTGAATCTCCTAGAATAGTGAATGTTACACAGTGGGTCCTCAATAAATAACAGCTCTTAACCACAACAAGCAGCTCCTGGTATCCAGATACTTGGATTAATATTCCCAATATTTTCTCTTGAAACTATAGGTTCAGAGCAGGCAAATCCTGCTACTTCTGCTTCCCTACAACTTGGTTTGTGTCAGTTTGTCCTATTTCTTTTGGGGTCCAAGTTTCATCAACTTTAAGATGGAGGGATGCAGGGTTTACACTGGATAAGACAGGTGGTTCTTAACCTTCCCTATGACTATCCTTTTTCCTGGTCTCTAGGTTGTAGAAGGTATTTCTTTTATGTAAGCTGAATTTTGTGAAGAAAACATCTCTTTTTCTACTTTTTCCTGATCAAAGCAACTACCTTCTCCAGGATTCTGGGCAGAATGAGATCACAGCCTTGTTCACTGGGCCAATCCCATTTAAGCCCTAAATCAAAGAACCTGAGACCTCTCGGAACCTATGTTGCTAAGGAGCATTATCATACATGCATAGGAAACAGTGGTTCAAGGTCTAATACTTCTCATTTGCAGAGTCACAGGTCCTCAAGTTAAAAAGCACTAGATTAACTGAATCCTAAGAAGAGCCCTGCCTCCACCATGCCAATATCCTAACCAGAGTGACTAAGGAAGAGCTAGTCCAACCTGAAAAGGCAATTTTTAACTACGTATAAACTGTGGCTCATTTAGCAAGGGCTCAGCCAATAAGGGTGGAAGGGCTGGCCTTCCATTAAGAGGCTGGTAGCCATTAACCGGTGCTATGAACTTGTCTCCCCAAGGCAAACTTTCAGCAAACCCCAGCAGCAGGAAGTAAAGTTCTCTTGGTCCAACTGTTATATATTCACTGTCCTATGGCTTTACCCTTGAAGGCATAAACTCTTACTTATTCATTCTTTCATAAAGTCAGGGTCAGTGTTACCTGCTCCTTATTCTCCAAGAAAGAGGGAAGACGCTTCAAGTCCCATGGCTTACCTGCAAAGTTGTAGCAGAAACTCATTGTTATAGTTTGGATCTAAATGTCCCCCAAGTGCCATGTTTGAACATTGGGCCCCCAGCTGGTGGTGCTGTCCTGGAAGATTATAGAACCTTGGGAGGCAGGATGTAGCATGGTGGAAATGAGGCACTGGGGCAGGCCTTTGGAGATTTCCACCCAGACCTACAGCTCTAGTGTCTCTCTGCCTCCTGCCCTGCAATGCTGTAACATCATCTGCCACAGGCCCTGCTGCCACCTCTACCGTGCCTGCTCGTACAGCCTTGTGGACTGATCTTCTAACTGTTAGCTCCCAATAAATCTCTCTCCATACGATTGATTTGGTCGATTTTTCTGCTACAGCAATGACAGCTGACTAATACACTCACATTGGAGCACTTCTTCCTGACTTGGGATGAGATGCCATAGAAAATTAGCCCTATGGTTAATCTACCTCCTCACTCCCTATCTTCTCATCCCACAGAACATTTACAGATGGAAAAGAACAAGCTGATTACCCAGGACTCACTCCACACAAGCACCGTCCTCTTTGGTCCTCATTAGAGCCCTGGGCAGATGGCTCATTGCTAAGTCAAACTTGCAAGTCCCTGTTTTTCTACCACTTCCTTAGATCTGCACTTAATTATAGGTGTTCTTTCCCGTCCACCATTCTTCACTATTTCTAACGTCCATGTTACTCGTCTTCTGATGTTCTCCTTTTCCACTCATTAGAGTTGAACACTTTGTTCTTGTCTTACATCTCTGTCCCTGCATAGCTCAAGAGGTACTTGAGTTTTTGTCTCTGTTACTACCGTGCATAATAATAGCAGTCTATTCATTGTGGGATTGAGAATAACTACTTGATTTGCTGTTTTCTATGGAAAGTATCTAAAGATACATTGAGTCATAAAGCTTCCCTGTATCGTTAAAAGATTGTTCTTTTACTGATATTGATTTCTATTTTTCTTACTTAACTTTATTAATTCTAATCTTACTCAATTTTAAGCATCACTGTCTTGCACTTCTCCCTTTCCAATTTAATTCTCAACAATCCATTACAGGAATCTATATTTATAATATCTCTCTGCCTGAGGCATCTCTTTCTCTCAAAAAGCATCTCAGTTGGGACAACCATAGAGAATGAAATGTTTTTGGTTTATTTGCCATTGGTTCACCTCAAGTTCCAGCTGTTGATGTAACAAAGCAGGGGTCAGCAAACTTATTTTACAGGAGGTAGACAGTAAAATTTGTGGCTTTGCAACCATACTCTTGCTGTTGCAACTACTTAGTTCTGCTATGATAGTAAAAAATCAGCCATAAAAATATGTAAATGAATGGGTATGGTTCTGCTTCTATAAATTTTACTTAAAAAATCAAGCAGCCAGATTTCGACCACAGGTCATATTTTGTCAACTTCTATGAAAGGAGAAAATGATGTTTAGTTTGTATTTTACTATCTGATTGTAACATTGATATTTCCACTACTTTATGAAGCCCATGGGAGGTAGACATTAGGGGTGGGAATATGGAGACTGAGAAAAATCAATGTGGTAGGAGGGCCACTAAAAGAATACAGTGATTTGGAAGCCAAGTAATGAGTGAGTTTCAAGGAGAACAGAACAATGGGCTAGACTGAAGGCTGCTGACAGGTCAATAAGATGATCACCACCATAGTTAGTAATATACAGGTCACTGTGACCTTGACTAGAATGGTTCTAATGGAGTGGTGGAAGCTGAGTGTTGTGACTGCAGTGACATCAGCAGAGAGTGAGAGGAGACAAATTAGAGACAATGAATGTGAAAAGTCTCTTTAGGAGCTTTGCTGGATAGGGAACAGGAAAATCTGATCTTTTATTTTTATATTTTTAACATTCATTTTTCACATATAAAATCAACCAGTTATTATTATTTCCACCCTTGATTTTGTCCTTTGAAATATCCTTCCCACGCTAATACCACGTAAAATTCAACCACATTGTATTTTCTCCTCCTCATTCTAACATACTAGCAACCTATTATTATATATGTGCCGCAGTAATGGTCTACCTTTCCCCTCTAAACCACAAATTTTCTTAATAGCATTAGGATCTAAATCCACCATTATCACATAATAAATATTTACATATACTCAAATCATTCCTATTACTTAATTTTCCGCTGTGTTCCAATTATATTTTATTTCACCAGCCACAAAAATAACATTTATAAAGCATTACATTATTTTATAATTCTTTATAGCATTTTACTGGGCACACCTTCCTTTTGTTTTTAAACAATTGGTTTTTGCTCTTCTTACAAGTTTAAGCATCCATATAAACCCTAGAATAATTTTTGTCAAGTTCTAGAAACATAAGTGTGTAATCAATTTGGGAAAGAATTGATACACTGATTTGACTAAATGCTTCCATTTGGAAACATGCTGTCTTTCCAAGAATTTGTGACTTCTTTTATACATCCATGTTTTGGATTTTTCATTCCAGTCCTACATCTTTTATTACCTGCATTATGAACTTTAAAAAATATTCTGACCTATTATGATTTGGATTTCTTTTGTTCTATATATTACAACTCAAAATTATACATAATAAAAAGCTAACTCTTTTGGAACTTATTTAGCATCTGGCCACTGAAACCTCTCATTGATGCCAATGTGTTTTTCTTTGATGCTCTTGTGTACATTTTTGAGAATACTAAATATGCTTTTTCAAAGCTGTCTGTCATTTGATTTTCAGAGCCACTGAGTTTTTCTCATCATTTGGAGGATTTTTCTCCATTGGCTCATCCTGGAAGTATGTCCTTCACTGGGGGATTCTATCCTCATAGACTGATCTGGATGCTTCCTTGGCTTCATGTACCCACTCATCTGACTGGCCACATGCCTTCTAGTATCCAGTGTTTTCTAGTTCATGAAGTTTGTACATGGAAGCACTGTAGTTATCAGTGTTCAAGTGGGAAAGAGAATAGATTGCTAGGTTAGTAGAGTTACGGAAATCCACTGGGAAGTCTGGACCAAGTCCAAATCTGAATGACCAACATCATATGACAAATGAAGGCTCTACCTCAGTTGCCAGGATAGTTTAGAAGTCAAAGAAAGTGTTCCACCTGCATACCAAAGATGTTCAACTCAAGGAATCAAGAGATGGGACTGCCAAGAGTCAGATGCTAGATGATGAACAACCTAGAATCTGCTTTGTTGCATTTAAGGATAAAGGGCAAAAGAAGCTAAGTCCCAGGCATCTTTTGCTCTGGTATGTCAAGATGAATTCAATATTAACAATGTGTCTTAGCTCATGTGGCCTGGCCCTGAATCCTTTGGCTGGATCAAGGAATCGGTCTTAGTCAAGGAAATCAAAGCAGAAGATGCATGTAAAGACCTTTCATCAGTCAGGGTTCTCTGCAGAAAGAGAACCAACAGAAAATATATAACACGAGACTGTGGGGAATTGGTTCACGCAATGATGGAGGCAGAGAAGGCCCACAATATGTCGTATGCAAGCAGGAGAACCAGGAAAGCCAGTCATACATTCAGTCCAAGTTCAAGGCCCTGAGAACTGGGGGAGCTAACAGCTGAGGGTATAACTCTCAGTCTGAGGGCAATGTCCTGATAACCTGGGATGGAGCAGAAGAGGAGGCACCAGTTTAAGTTCCAGAGCCTGAAGGCCTGAGACCCAGCAGCCCCAGTGTCCAAAGGCAGAAGCGGATAGATGTCCCAGCTCAATAAGAGAGAAAAAAATTCACTCTTCCTTTGTCACTTTGTTCTATTTGGGTGCTTAGAGATTTGGATTACACTCACCCAAAGGGTCAACTTCTTTACTAAGTCTACTGATAGAAATGCTAATGTCCTCACCACATACCCTCTCAGACACACTCAGAAAAAATATTATATTATACCAGTTGTCTGGGAAGCCTTGCCTTAGTCCAGTTGACATAAGAAATTAACCATTACAATCTTAAATAAAACACTTTTGTGTTAAGGGAGAGTGTAGCTGTGTTTTCCCCAGAATGACTGTAGGCTGATTGTCATCCCTAACTGTTAGAGTAGGCTCTTAAAACACAGCAAAGTTGAGTTGTACCTGAGTAGACTAATCTGTTGTTGTTGTTGTTGTTAGGTGCTGTCGAGTCAGCATCCTACTCACAGCGACCCTACGTTCAACAGGCAAAACACTATTGTCAATGCTTCTCTGCTATTCATAGGGTTTTCGGTGGCAGATTGATTTTTGGGAGTGGGTTGCCAGGTACTTCTCCCAAGCCTACAGTATCTGGTGTTCCCAGGTAGTCTCCCATCCAAGTACTAACCAGGCCCGACCCTGCTTAACTTCTGAGATCTGATGGGAGCAGGCATGACAGGGCTACAGCTGCAGGCAGAGTAATCTAGTGGCAAGTAAATCTGGATAGGAATAGGCCAAAATGAGGATGATGCCACAAACCTATTCTCCATCGTATACAGGTTGACATAAATGACAACAAGTGCTTCCTTCTCCTTTTTCTGCTTATATTATTATTTAATTTGTATACAGTATAATGAGTTTCATTATAAGATTATCATACAATTGAATCATGTTCTTTGTACTTGATCTCTCCCTCATTACCCCCCTATGTTGTTTCCCCTCCCACTATTAACCTCTCCTCTCCAGATAAGTCCCCTTGTATTTTCCAATCATAGATACATAAAATTATATGCTATGGAATTTTCAGTTGCAGCCTACAGCTGTGAAAGTTGGATACTGAATAACAGAGAGAAGAGAAGAATTGATGCTTTTGAATTATGGTGCTGGAGATGATTATTGAATATACCATGGACTGCTAAAACAGTCCATGTTTACATGGACTGCTAACAATAGATCTGTCCTAGAAGTAGTACAACCAGAGTGCTCCTTGGAAGCAAGGATGGCTAGATTGCATGTGACATATTTTGGACATATTGTCAGGAGAGACTAATCCATGGAGGACATCATGCTTCAGAGAGTGGCAGGTCAATGAAAAAAAAAAAAAAGGAGACCTTCAACTAGATGGATTGACACAGTGGCTACAACAATGGGACTAAACATAGAAAAGATCCTGTGCCTCACGCAGATTCAAAAAGTATTTCATTCGGTTGTACATAGGGTTGCTATCAGTTAGACCCAACTTGATGGCACCTAACAACATACATACATACATATATATATATATATATATATATATATATATATATATATATATATATATATATATA
>VMDO01003247.1:76973-147537 GCA_007922755.1 Pedetes capensis
ATATATATATATATATATATATATATATATATATATATATATATATATATATATATATATATATATATAGTTGTTGTTGTTAGGTGCCGTCGAGTCGGTATCCAACTCATAGTGACCCTCATAGGGTTTTCAATGGCTGAGTGCTTCGGGATTGCCTTGGGAGTGGATTGCCAGGCCCTTCTCCCATTTTTGCAGTGCTGGGAATTGAACTCGGGATCTCAGAGACTGCAGCGCAGCACTCTACCCACTGAGCTAAATCCCAGCCCATATATATATATATATATATATATATATATATATATATATATATATGTATGTATATATATATATATATATATATATATATATATATACACTCCCTTTTAAGGTAAATCTAACTTCCACATGTGAGTGAAAACATGTAGTATTTCTTTCTGTGCCTGGCTTATTTTGCTTAAAATGATATTCTCCAGTTCCATCCCTTTTTCCTGAAAATGACATAACTTCATTCTTCTCTAGCATTAAGTAATATTTCATTGTGTATGTTGTTGTTAGGTGCCATCAAGTCAGGTCTGGCTCATAGTGACCCTCACAGGGTTTTCAATGGCTGATTATTTTGAGATTGTTTCAGGAGTGGGCTGCCAGGTCCTTCTCCCATTTTCAGAGTGCTGAGGATCAAACCCAGAGCCTCAGAAAGTACAGAGCAGCACTCTGTTGAGTCAAACCCCAGCCCATTGTGTATATATGCACCACATTTTTAAAAAATCTATTCATCTCTTGATGGATATCTGAGCTGATTTCATATCCTTGCAATTGTGAACAGTGTGGTAATGAACACAAAAATGTAGGTTGTCTCTATGGTATGATGACTTAGATTCCTTTGGGTACATACTCAGCGGTGGTATAGCTAGAGCATATGGTACTTCTATTTTAGTTTTCTGAGAAAACTCCATGCTGATTCCCATAATGGCTGTACTAGTTTACATTCCCAACAGCAGTGTAAAGGGATTCCTCTTTCGCCCGTATCCTCACCAGCATTTCTTGTTTGTTTTGTTGATTTTGCCATTATGACAAGGTTGAGATGGAATCTCAGTGTAGTTTTGATTTGTATTTCCCTGATGACTAATGATGTTGAACATTTCCTCATATATTTATTGACCATTTTATTTCTTCTTTTGAGAACTGTCTGTTTGGTTCCATTGCCCATTTATTGACTGGATTATTTGCATTGGTTTGGTATTTAATTTTTTAAGTTCTTTATATATCCTAGATATTAGTCCTCTGTCAGATGTATAGTTGGCAAAGATTTTTTCCCATTCTGTAGGGTCTCCCTTTATTATTGATTATTTCCTTTGCTGTGTGGAAGTTTTTTTTAACATCATGTAATCCCACTTGCCAATTCTTAGTACTATTTTCTAGGCTATTGGAGTCATCTTAAGAAAGCACTTGCTTATTCAAGTCCTTGCCTATATGTCAAAGTGTGCTCTCTATATTTTTTATTGTTTCAAAGGTTCTGGTTTTACACTAAGAATTTTGATTCAATTTGAATTGATTTTGTGTGGGGTAGGGAATAGAGATCTACTTTCATTCTTTTACATGTGGATATCCAGTTTTCCCAGCATCATTTGTTGAAGAGGCTATCTTTTCATGAATATATATTTTTGACACCTTTGTCAAAGATCAGGTGGCTTTGGCTAGGTGAGTTTATTGCTGAGTCCTCTATTCTATTCCATTGAACCTCATGTCTGTTTTTGTGCCAGTAACAAGCTATTTTTATTGCTATGGTCGTGTAAGATAATTTGATGTCAGGTTTGGTAATGCCTCCTATATTGCTCTTTCTGCTTAGGGTTGCTTTGACTATTCGGGGTCTGTTGCATTTCTATATGAATTTTAGGATTGTTAGGAAAAGTATATGAGAGCAAAGTTATGACCTTGAGTATATCCCACCTGAGTTGAGACCATCTCAAGAACAGGTTTGATACATTAGATACTAATGATTGAAGACAAGTTGTAGCATAACATCAAAGACATCATTCATGATTAAAGCAAAAGGTTATTAAAAAGACAGGCAAAAAAAAAAAGACCAAATTACATGACAAAGGAGACTCTAAAACTCGCCCTTGAATGTCAAGCAGCTGACGTAAAAGAAAGACCTGACAAAGCTAAAGAACTAAACAGAAGATTTCAAAAGGCAGCTTGAGAAGTCAAATATTATAATAACATGTGTAAAGAGAGGTTGATAGAAAACCAAAAGGGAAGAACACATTCTGTTTTTCTTCTCAGGCTTAAAGAATTGAAAAAAAAATTCAAGCTTCAAGTGGCAAAAGTGAAGGATTCTAGAGGGAAAATATTAAACAACACAGGAAATATCAAAAGAAGATGGAAGGAAAACACAGTCATTATACCAAAAAAAATTGGTAGATGATCAACCATTTCAAGAGGCTGCATATGATCAAGAACCAATAGTAATGAAGAAAGAAGTGGAAGTTACCTTGAAGGAATTGGTGAAACCTAAGGCTCCAGGATTTGATGGAATACCAACTAGTATGTTTCAACAGATGCAGCACTAGAGATACTCACTCTTTTATGCCAAGAGATTTGGGAAATAGCTACCTGGAAAACTGACTGGAAGAAATCCATATTTGTGCCTATTCCCAAGAAAAGGGATCCAACCAAATGTGGAAATTATCAAACAATATCATTAATATCTTACTCAAGTAAAAGTTTGCTAAACATCATTCAAAAGCAACTGTAACAGTATATCAACATGGAACTTCTGGAAAATCAAGCAGGATTCAGAAAAGGGCATGGAAAGAAGATCATTGCTGATGTCAGATGGATATTAGCTGAAGGCAGAGAATACCAAAAAGATGTCTATCTGTGTTTCATCGACTATGCAAAGTCATTTGACTGAGTGGATCACTATAAATTATGGATAATAATGTGAAGAATGGGAATACCAGAGCACTTAATTGTACTCATGAGAAACTTGTACATGGACCAGGAGGCAGTTGTTCACACAGAAAAAGGATACTGCCTGAATTAAGTCAGGAAAGATATGTGTCAGGGCCTATCCTTTCATTGTACCTCTTTAATCTCTATGTGGAGCAAATAATCCAAGAACCTAGACTTTATGAAGAAGAATACAACATCAGGATTGGAGGAAGACTCACTAACAACTTGCATTATGCCTATAACACAACTTTGCTTGCTGAAACTGAAGAGGATTTGAAACATTTACTGATGGAGATCAAAGAACATGGCCTTTAGTATGGATTGCACCTTAACATCAAGAAAACAAAAATCCTTGCAACTGGCTGGGAAAGCAACTTCATGATAAATGGAGAAAAGGTTAAAGTTGTCTAAGATTTTACTTTACTTGATTCTATAATCAACACCCATGGAAACAGCAGTCAAGAAATCAAAGGGTGTGTTGTATTGGGAAAAGCTGTTGCAAAAGACCTCTTCAAAGTGTTGAAAAGTAAAGATGTCACATTGAAGAGAAAGATCTGTACGACTCATGCCATGGTATTTTCAGTTGCATCATATGCTTATGAAAGGGAGACAGGAGAAAAATTGATGGTTTTGAATTATGATGCTGGAGATGAATATTGAATATACCATCAACTGCCAAAAGAACCAACAGATCTGTTCTAGAAGAACTGCAACCACAGTCCTCCGTGGTAACAAAGATGGCTAGACTGCATCTTATTTATTTTGAACATGTCAGAAGGGACGAACACCTGGAGAAGGACATCATGTTGGGAGACTGACAGGTCAACAAAAAAAAAGGAAGACTCTCAACTAGATGGATTGACACAGTATCTGCAACAATGGGCTTAAACATAAAATCATGTGCCTAGCATAGAATTGAGGAGTGTTTCATTCTGCTGTACATAGGGTCTCTATTAGTCGGACTCAACTGGATGGCATCTAACAACAACAACAAATCTTGGTGCTTTGCTGAAGGTATTTATCACATCAAAGAGTTTTCTGATGGAGTCTTTAGGTCTTTTAAATAAATGATCATGTCAACTGCAAACCAGGATAATGTGAGTTCTTTGTTCACTATTAGTACCCCTTTTCTTTCTTTCTCTTGCTTTTTGCTCTGGCTAAATGTTCAATTGCTATATTGAGTAAGAATAGAGTAAACAGCTTTGCTTCAGTCCTTGTTTTAGAAAGAATGCTTTTGGTTTTTTGAAATTTGGTATAATGTTGGCTATGGGACTATAGTATACAGTCTTTATAATTTTTTTTTATTGGAAATTTTTAATGTACACCTTAATGTGATTCATTCTGACATGCTTTTCATTGTGACATTTCCATATATGCATTTTTTGTACATTATTCATATAGGTTCCCCCTTACCGTCTTGTACATTTCCCCCCCATTCCACCACCCCCCATTAAAGACTTCTCTACCATTTACTTGTCTTTTTGTGGTAATATTTTCCTATACATCCTTGGGTTCCAGTTCTGTTTAAGATAGAAACTTTTCCTGCAGTGAACTTTCTTTTTACCTGGTCAGAACTATTACATGCATTTTTTAGACCATCTATAATAATACCATTCTTACACTTTATAATTTTGAGGTGTATTCCTTCTATTCCCAGTTTCTTTGGGGTTTTTATCATGAAGTGATGTTGAACTTTGTTAAAGGCCTTTTCTCCATCTATTGAGATGATCATGTGATTTCTGTCTCTGAATCTATTTATGTATTATATTACATTTATTGGTTTGCATATGTTGAACCAGCTGTGCATCTGTGGAATGAAACTCACTTGATTGTGGTGTATTGATCTTTTCTTTGTGCTGCTGTATTTTGTTTGCGAGTATTTTATTGAGGATTTTTGTGTCTATGTTCATCAGAGAAACTGGTCTATAGTTATCTTTTTTTGTTATTGTTCTTATCTGTTTTGACCTCAATGTGATACTGGCTTCACAGAATGAGTTTGGGAGTATTCCTTCTCTTTCCATTTTATGGATTAGTTTGACAAGGATAAATATTAATTCTTCTTTAAAGGCTTGGTAGAATTCAGCTCCGAACCCATCAAGACTTAGGCTTTTATTTGTTGGGAGGTTCTTTATTACTGCCACAATTTCATTACTTGTTATTGTTGTGTTATTGTTAGGTGTCATTGAGTCGGGTCCAAAGCAATCCTGTGCAGGACAGAATGAAACACTACCTGATACTGTGTCATGTCTGGCACTATTGTCAGTGCTTTTATGCTATGCATAGGGCTTTCAACAACTGATTATTTTGAGATTGTTTAGGAAGTGGAGTGCCAGGTCCTTCTCCATCTTTTGTGGTGTTGGGGACCAAAACCAGGGCCTCAGAATGCATAGAGTAAGCATTCTACCAACTGAGCTATGCCCCAACCCAATTCCATGTTATAGGCCTGCTTAAATTATTTATATCCTCTCAATTTAACTTTGGTAGTATTTCGGACATGTAGTCAGGAGAGATCAATCCCTGGAGAAGGACATCATGTTTGGGAGAGTAGCAGGTCAACGCAAAAGAGGAAAACCCTCCACCAGATGGACTGACACAGTGTCTGCAACAATGGGCTTAAACATAAATAAGATCATTTGCCTGGCACAGAATCAGCAAGTGTTTCGATCTGCTGTACATAGGGTTGCTATGAGTCGGACTCACTCGACGGCACCTAACAACAACAACAACAATGTGTTAAGGAATTTATCCATTTCTTCTATATCTTCCTTTTGGGAGCAATACAAGTTCTCAAAGTAATCTCTGACAATCCTCTGCATTTCATTGCTATCTGTTGTAATGACCCCGTTTTCTTCTCTAATTTTATTAATTTGAATCTTTTCTCTTTTTCTTTTGGTTAGTTTGGCTAAGTGTTTGTTGATCTTTTTTTTTTTAATGAATCAATTCTTAGTTTCATTGACTCTTTGTATTCTTTTAGTTTCTATTTCATTGATTTCTGCCTTGATCCTTATTATTTCTTTTTGTCTACTAATTTTGGGATTGGCTTGTTGCTATTTTCCTAATGCTTTAAGTTGTATTATTAGTTTAATTTATTTGAGCTTTTGCTGATTTTTTGATGTAAGCTCTCATAGCTATAAATTTCCCTCATAGAACTGCCTTCATAGTTTCTTCATCTTGTCCCATACTTTTTGGAAGTTATAGTCTTCTTCTTTTTTTTTTTTTTTCGTTTTGCCTCTGTTGGTGTCCAAGTATAGTATTTCTTCTATTTTGACCTCCATCCTGGTGTTCTTTCTTCTGTTCTATCCAGTCTGGTGGTGTTACTCTCTACTGTGATTTTTATTTGATTTTGTTTCTCATTTCCAACACTTCCAATTTCTTTGCTGAACTTTTCTTCTGAGTTAGAGGGTATTTTTTTGTCAAGTGCCTGATATGACTTAGTCATTTCGTTGACTTGCTTATGTTTTTCTCTGAGATTCCTTATCATTTTTATAAGTAGACTTTCAGATTCTTTGACATTTTAGGCATTTCAGTATCTGGTTTCAGTTACTGAGGAGTTATGGTCATTTGGAGGTGCCCCATTGTCTTGCTTTTTCAAATTTCTTTTTATATCTGTATTGTGGCTTTCACATCTGTTAGGATGGTTGACTCTTTCTGTTTCATTTGAGGGTCTTCTGGGTGTTGATCCCAGCACTTGGAGAGGACAAAGCAATCTATTGTTATAGTAACAACTCTGACCTTACAGTGGTGGTTGATCCTCTGCTTCCTTTGCCAGGGTTAGAACAGGTGTGTAGGCACATATCATTCTGTTCTTTCTGTTCCAGTATTTTTGCTGTGTGAATTCAATCGTGTTAATATTTTTATTGTATCCATTGTTGCATTTTCTACTTTTTTTCTCCTGCAATTTCAATTTCTCCTTTATTGCTCTAGGATTTTTTTTTTCAGCATTACAGAGAGACTGCTTATAATCTGCTATCTTTGTTGCTAACAGTAAGTCCTTTCAAGTCCACTAAATCAAGCCACAAATAGAATTGGGGAGGCCTGCAGTACCATCATTATTCACAATTCCTGTCACAATTGAACCTCCCTACACCTAGACAGTATTTTTCTGGAGAGCAAGTCTATGTGTGGAGATGTGATGATGACATTCCAACCTCTTTTCCATAAGTATACATATGTTCCCTTTCAACCATTCATTCATTTACCAAATTCTTTTTGAGACTACATTGTGGCAGGCAACTTACTATACACTGAGAATCTAGATAGAAATGGGACAGCCTGTCCCTAAGATAATGACTGTATTTGCACATGGTTTACAGAAGCTGACTCAGCAAACTTGAACAACTCAACAAAGGAAACAAACTAGTGAGGTACAACTTAGTTTAATCCAGGATTACCTAACCCTAATAAACCTACTACCTCTCAGAATTCTCATCACGAAGTTTCCTTAGGCACACAGGGAGATCTATCCTAATACTACTGCATCTACCCATCTTAGCATGGCACTTGGAAGCAATGGAACAGACTAGGCATGCAATCCCACTTCCTCCCCTCCTTCACATCGCCTCAGATAGAGACTCACAGGGATGCCTTGCTGCTTAGGAAGCTGCATGATAGTTAAAACAATCACTGAGAGAAAAGCTTCTGAACTCTCTTAGCATTGCTTATTAACATGAACCTTGGAGAGGTCTGATAAAGTTCAGCACTTATTTCCAAGTCTGCTTGCTCCCTCTCTGCCCAGAGCAACAGCTGGGCAAGGAATCACCTTCTTTACAAGAAAACAAATTAAATTAAATTAGATCCATAATGCCAGGACCAATAACTGCACCAGCACCTTCAATAAAATTAAGATCTTAAAATGAAAACAAGAAAACTATCTCCTGAAAACCTAATCCCATTGCCCTATTAAATGCTACTCACCACTGAGACCTTCTGTGACAACTTTATGTGAACATGTGGTGTGAGGAATGAGGGGTAGGAGAGGCCCTGCAATGTCTTTTGGCAGCCTGGAACCGGGTCTTTTATCTGTTGTTGTTCTATTGTTACAAAGCACATTTCCAATAATGTACTTGACATATAAATAGGCCATTTCAGTGAATGTGGTCATTGAAAACCTTTTCCAATAAAAATGTGTCATACTGGACATGCAAGAGTGTATTTATAATCACACAGCATGGTATAGCAGAAAGAATGACATGTCTTCCAGAAAACATGGCAGCTTGAATACCATTTCACCAAACCGCCAAAGTTGAATGAAATCAACAAAAAGAAGGGAAGAGGCAAAGAATACACTATCGATTCTGAAATACAGAAAGCACTTCAAATTCATGCCAACGATTTTAAGTGTTATCTGGGCCAAGATGAAAGGAGAGGAATCCATGTCCGTCCACCCCTTCCAAATAGAACACCACTGTTGGAGATGAAGGAAATGTGAGATAAGCAGAGAAGTTCGGTGATAGCTCTTAACTTAAAGGAAACAGATTAGAAAAGTGTCGGCAAACCATGGGATAGACATGAAAATCCCACCTGGAGCTTGTTTCTCCTGCTGTAGAGGGACATCCTTCCCAAAATCCTAGCTCCAGTATTGTTGTTATTAAGTGCCATTGAGTCCAACTCATAGTGACCCTCATAGAATTTTCAATGGCTGATTGTTTTGGGATTGTTTGGGGAGTAGATTGCCACATCCTTCTCCTATTTTTGCAGTGCTGTGGATTAAACCCAAGTCTTCAGAAAGTGCACAGCAGCAGTCTACCAACTGAGCTAAACTCCAGCCCAGCTCCATTACTACGAGAAAAAGACTAATTATTTCACAGGAGGACTCAAATGGGCAAAGAATAGAAAATGAAAGGCTCTAGAAAAAAAACAAAAAACAAATCCCCATGAAACAAAAAGATCTCTCCTTAAAGTGGCTGACTAATATTGAAACAGTAGAACAAATGGAAGACATCCTCAACCCCTGGAACAGTATATATTACCAGCTCATTAGAACTGATGCTAGTGGTCAGACTTTTGATACATTTAGAGACAGAGAATACAGACAAAGCTCCCAATAGGTTTTTGCAATCCCCAGCAACTTCCTCTCTCCTAAGGGAGTGTGTGTATGTGAATTACTTTCCCTAGGAAAATATAAAGAGAACATCGATTCACCCTGAGAACCAAGAGAACACAGACAGAATGAGGAGAGGGAATGGGATGTTAAAATTGGTCGACCATGAGTTTATTGGGGTTGCTTACAGGATCGTGGGTGACTTGTGGAAAGCATTCACAGACACTTCCATTAGAGGGACAAATCCACCAGAGTTCTCAGCAAGGAGTCCCAGGAAAAGGTACATCACCCACGACTCCCATGCCCAGACAGTTGGTCACTAGATAGCATTACGTGTAGCTGGGGCAGGATGGGGTGGTGATTGGCACCTCAGAGATGGTCTTAAGGGCTTATATGAGGGTCTTGGGACCTTCCTTTTCTCCCCAAAGGGGAATGTCAATAGCCCCATTACCATTACCACAGGCCTAACTATACTGTTTAGCTTTGCTTATTTTGTTGCCATGACTCAGGTCAAGGTCCCTCAAAGTCATGGCAGATGTTCTGTTTCAAGATGGGAATGGCTATCCCAGAGGAACCAACTATACTACAGGAATGAGTCAAACCATTCCCCATATAAACTGAGAGAGTTGTTGTTGTTGTTAGGTGCCATCGAGTCGGTATCCGACTCATAGCGACCCTCATAGGGTTTTCAATGGCTGACTGTTTCAGGATTGGGATTGCCTTGGGAGTGGATTGCCAGGCCCTTCTCCCATTTTTGCGGTGCTGAGAATTAAACTCGGAACCTCCGAGACTGCAGCGCAGCACTCTACCAACTGAGCCAAATCCCAGCAAACTGAAACAGTAGCAAAAGAAAATTCAATATAACCAATTTTGAACAAATAACATCATCATCTGACAGCCCCACTCCCATATATAGTGGCCAAATAAAGGGAAAACAACAACAACAAAATTTTAACATTTAATTGTCATTAAATAAATACTGTGTGCCCCCAAAGTAGGTGTGACTTGCAAGGAATATTTTTTTTTAAATTTACTGTGGAAGAAGAGATGCTCCAGGAAACATAGACAAGCACTTCATAATCCCAGGAAAATTTAAAGGAACATGAATTTTATGAAACAAACAACTAAAAGCTGAAAGGACACCATGGTTGTTTCAAGAGTAGTACTACATTACTTCTGGGCAACCTCCCAAGTCTACACATGGGGGAAGGATGGTCTATCATACCACATCTGCAGACCCTGACCACCTGCTAGCAAAGTGGGTGAAAAACTGACACACTATTAAGGCTAGAAAGGCCCTCATCTAGTCCCCATCAGTGACAAGGTAGTGATGCCAAGGTCATATATTTAGTAATCCCAGTGGCTTGGGAGGTGGAGGCAGGAGGATCGCAAGTCCAAGACCAGAGGCAGTCTGCATAACTTTGAGAGACTTTGTCTCAAAAAGTAAAAAGTGGGCTTGGGACACAGCTCACTGGTCCAGCACTTGCAAGGCATGCAGGCACAAGACCCTGGGTTCAACCCCCAGTACCATAAAAAAAAAAGGTCATATATTTAGTAAGTGCCAAAGCTATCACATAGGTCTCAACTCACCTAAGAACGAGAGAGGAGAGAAGAGTTTGACAGAGTAGATCAGAGCAGCAGCTGGCTGCAGTGATGAGCAATGACTAGCAGCCAGAAGATCGACTATGAACCACATCTGAGTGCCTGCTTTGAGTATTTGGGTTATATACCTAGGAGTAGATTATTGGATCATTCAGTGATTCAATGTTAAACTGCCAACTATTTTCTGCAGTGTCTGCACCATTTTGCATCCCTGCCAGCAATGGACTTGGTTCTACTCTCCCAGCTCTAGCACTTACTAGGCTGTGCAGCTTTGGATGAATCGCTTCACTTCTCTGAGCCTCCACTTCCCCATCTTTGAAGAGGCCTAGAATGTGCAATCTTATTTCTGCCTGTGCTGTTTTTTTATATTCACACATCCTTTTATTCCATTCAAATCCTGACCTTCCACTGCCCACATCCATTTCCAAGAGTTCCATGACAGTGTGAAGTGCTAAAATGAGTAAGTCCCAGCTCTGCTCCTTCTTAGAGCTGAAATTATCTTAATGCATGTCCCCAAGTTGGATTAATGTGCTCCCATTTCCATCCATATCTCTCCCAGTATTTTTTCCCCTCATCTATTCTTTTCACCTTTTTTGCAAGCATCATCTTGTTCTGTCTGTCGGCTGTCAGCTTTTCTCTCCAAGCTTTCGCAGAGTTGCCAGATTCTTGGCTATTTCTCCACCCTCAGCTCATAACTATTTTTCCCCCCAAGCTCAACGACTGCTAAGTGGTCTTTGTGAAATCCTATTAAGATAATCTCCCTGCCCGTGTCTCCTCTCAGCTGGGCTGCCTCTGGAAACCTCAGCTGCCTTCCCCTGCCCCCACCCCTGCCCGCTGTCTCCACATCATCAGCTGGCTTCTGAGCCAGCCAGCACTGTGCTTATTCACAAAGGTGCTTACAAAAGCTCTGAAACTGTCAAGTCTTGTAGCCCACAAGCAACAGTTAAATGCGCTGAAGCTGCAACTCAGAAGTAATCTCCTGCAGGAAGCGTTTCTCAGTGACCTGGGACCTCTATTCCCTGCTCAACCTCACAGATGAGGAAACTGCCCCCTCTACACTTTTTTTGCTGGTTTTTAAAAAAATCATTTCTCTATCTCATCAGTCAGGGAGCTTCTCCACAGCAGGGAACTGAAGTGTCTTTTCTACTGCTCTGTCCCCAATGTCTGACACACTATAGGTCCTCAACGTATGGCTGAATCAATGAATGAATGAATGAGCTCCTCTTCCATGGAGCTGCCTGTTTACCTATTAGACCCAAAGGTGTACCACACAGCAGTCTGTGATCAACTTGCTAAGGTAAAATGCTAAGGAAAATGTTATTCAGGACTGTTGCTGTATGGGAGAAAGACTTAACAAAGATATCTATCAATAAATAGCCAAAAGTCAGAATGAGTGAATGGAAATATATGAAGAGCAGATAAGGGTAAGAGGTTCTTGACAAACCAACTTAGCAAGATTCTCGCCTAATGCCAGCCAGAGTAATTAGATTTTACTATATTATAAATATGCTTTTCCAAAATTCATATGTTGAAATCCCAACGTCCAGGGTGATGGCATTAACAAAGGTGGGGGGATTGGGAGGTGATTAGGTCACAAGAGCCGAACTCATATGAACAAGATTAGTATCTTTATAAAACAGACTCTGGAGAGCTGCTTTGTTCCTTCTACCATGTAAGGACATAGCCAGAAGGTTCCATCTATGAGGTAGAGGGCCCTTTGCACACACGGAACCTAGTGGAGTCTCATTCTTGGACTTTGCAGACTCTATTATTACAAGCTATCTGGTTTATGTTGTTGTTAGGTGCCATTGAGTCAGTATCCAACTCATAGCAACCTGACATGCAACAGACAAAACACTGTTGTCAGTGCTTCCCTGCTATTCATTGGGTTTTCAATGGTTGATTTTTTTGGGCAACTGGGTTGCCAGGTCCTTCTCCCACGTCTACACCACTGGTGTTCCCAGGCCGTCTCCTATCCAAGTACTAACCAGGCCCAACCCTGCTTAGGTTCCAAGACCTGACAGGATGGGATGCCACAGTGGTACACTGCAGGCACCTGGTTTACAGTGTTTCCTTATAGCAGCCCAAATGGTTAAGGACAGATATTAAGGGTTGAAGGATCCTTGCTAAACTAATTTAGCATGGTCTTTGCTAAAACTGGTCTAGGCAGGCCAGGACAAGACAGGAGTCAAGGTGAAGGCATGGTGGTAAAGGGGACTCAGAGGAGCCTAAATAAAATGTAGTGAAACAGAGAGTCTTTGTCATACCAATACCTGGCTTGAATTGGGTCTCAATCATAGTGACCTTCGTGGGATTTTTAATAGCTAATTGTTTCAGGATTTTTTCAAGAGTAGGATGCCACATCCTTCTCTCATTTGCAGTGCTGGGCCTCAGAGAGTGCAGAGCAGCACTCTACCAACTGAGCTAAACCCCAGAGGTCCAGAGCTCTCTCTCCTTTGCTGAAATGGCAGAAGGTGCTCCAGTAGAATCCAGGAGTTCAGGGTAGGGAAAGAAAGATAGAAAATGTGAAAGCCCCAAGTTAATCAAGAATACTCACCATTTCCCCAGGGTTTCATAGCTCCAGGGCTTTCCTGGGCCACTCACCCCAAATGACCATCCAGCCACCCAAACAAGTCAACTTGTTCTCTCAAGCTATGGATGGAGTGACACTCTGGGAGGCCAAGTGCAGTGCCATAGGTCACACACCCGAATTTGCCACTTTTGGCTTATCTCTGATTATTTTCTTGGAATACAGTTCAAAACCAAAAATTTCTGTCCAGAGGTATTCATACTTCATGTTTTTGACAGATATTAAATTGTCCTCTCAAAAACTGTATCAATTTGTATGCATACCAACAGTATTTCTCAGAAGTCTTACCAACAGAAAATATGTCTAATCGATCATTTATCTTCCTTTTATTGATTTGTTAAAGCTCTTTCCATATTCATGATATCAATCATTTTATATATATATATATATATATATAATGTATGTATCAGAGCTCAGTTTGATGTGGATCCTTTCATCTCATTTATGGTTTTTAGGAACAAGTATATAAATATTTGTTTTTATTACTTCTATCTTTAATGGAATCATCAGAAATCTGTCCTACTCCTAAAGCTTTTAAAATATCTACTTAAGTATTACATGTCTTAGATGCTAAAATGAATGGAACTGGAGAATATCATCTTAAGTGAATGAAGACAGGCTCCAAAAGAGAAATACTGTATGTTCTCACTTGTATGTGGGAGCTGAATCTTACTCAAAGGAAGAAAAAAACTATACATAAGCAGGTATGTAAAAATTAACAATTTAACTTAGCTAAGAAGGGAAAGCCTGCAGCCATAGCCCTGTGGCATCCGATCCCATCAGATCTCGGAAGCTAAGCAGGGTCGGGCCTGGTTAGTACCTGGATGGGAGACCGCCTGGGAACACCGGATGCTGTAGGCCTGGGAGAAGGACCTGGCAACCCCCTCCCAAAAATCAATCTGCCATTGAAAACCCTATGCACAGCAGAGAAGCACTGACAATAGTGTTTCCCCTGTGGTACAAAGGGTCGTTATGAGTCGGATACCGACTCAACGGCACCTAACAACAACAACAACAAAGAAGGGAAAACATAAACAGACTAGAAAGAAGGAGAGAGGGGACTAGCAAAGGGAAGCAAAGGTTGTGGAATGTGGGAAAGAGAGGGGAAACAATGTAAAGGTATAAAGGAGGAGAGGATAATCTCAATGCAAATGATGCAACTTCACGAGTATATGGGAAAAATAGGGGAATACAACCCATAAATGCATATGAGTTTTACTACATATTAATCAAAAGGTTCCATAAACTTTGTAAGTTGATGAAAGTGTAACCAAAAGTGATGTAATAGTTGCACAAAGGAAAAAGAAAATACTGTATTACTCTATGCCCCACCAACATTTATCAATAAAGGGAAAAAGTTTTATATTTAAATGGAGTTTATTTCATTTATCTAGAATATAGTTTGGTATGCAATATGAAATAAAGACTTATCACATCCATTCCCACATCTTGGTGTGGATAGGTTAATATTTCAAATTCATCCTGACTAATCTCACCAATTAGAAATGTTAAATTTGTCTACAAAATACACATTTACATATGTGCACACATGTATACAAATACACACATTTTTAGTGACATATTTTGTTTTATTGATCTATCTTTTTCTTGGATTAGTATATACTCTTTGAACTATTTTAGTTCCAGACTATATTCCTAAAACTTGGAAGAAAAAGTTTCCCTTTATTATTCTCTTCCAATGTCTGCCTGATCATCTGGACCCATTTATTTTCCTGGATAAACTTTAAAGTCATTTTGCAAGATTGCTTATAAATTCTACTGTAATATGTATGACATATTTTAAATTACAACAACAAGCTTTAAAATAGCAAGTCTTCCTATCCAGGAATGAGATACATCCATTTGCTTATTTTTTCCCAGTTTTGCTTTGTAGCTTTCATCTAAATTTTCTGCATATTGCCTCTTGAGCTAATTCCTCTGCCTTTTATATTTTTGCTGCTTTAATGGAATTAATCCTTTTATATTATGTTTTCTAACTGGTTATTGCTAGAGTTTAGGAAATTGTTGATTTTTGTGTATTTATTCCCTAACTAGTCACCTTACTGGGCTCTTTTATTGGTTTGTAATAGTTTTCCACTTATTTCTCTTGAGTTTTTGGTAGACAATAATGTCCTCTGCAAATAATAATTTTATCTCTCCCATAACTGTACTAACCATACAGTTACTAGAAATCCCTGAATAAAAGTTAAATGATTTTAATGATCATGTGCATTCTTACATTTTTAGACTTTAGGTTGTTGTTCCCTCCCTCCCCCACCAATCCAGATGTAGTCTCTACCCTGCTCTGTGCTCTGAGAGGCAGATCTCTTTGGTCTTCATCTTCCTGTCTCCCTCACCCTCTGCTTCTGGCTAAGTCTGGCCAGTGGTGGGCAATGACAGAGGACCGGAGGGTGGTTGCATTCTTCTATAGTCTATCAAGCAGTCCCTAATACCATTCCCTGCTCAGGTGCTTCACTATTGTCAACTCCCAGGTACTTCACTTTCCTTGTTAATTCCCTTAATCCTGCTCCTACCTCTATTTCATTAAACTCCATTTAAATCATTCATCTGTCATATACTTCTCATTCAGACTTACTTTAACTGATTGATAAATTAGCACTCAGTGTTGAGTATTTTCAAACGTCAGCATCTAATAATAACAAAACTAATTTTCTCCTTTGTGATATTAATGTAACATTTAATCATTCATCCATTCATTTAAGAAGAAAGCTGAGTATCTATTGTGTACTGGCTGCCGTAGCAGACACAAGTTAAAATTGAAAACAAAACAGAATAAACTAGACAAGCTTCCTGCCCTTCTGTTCTCTTGGGGGAAACAGATAATCAAATAAGTAAATAAATAAAACACCTAAGTATTATGATAGAGACTTGAAAGAGGGTTTGGATAAGAAAGTCAGGGGACACATATATAAAATGATGAAGATGATCAGAGAATACTTCTCAGATGACGGAAAGTAGAGAAAGCTGAAGAAGAACCCTTCACAGGCCAATTCCCTGAGGCAGAAAAGAGCCTGGTGTGTCTGAAGGACTGACAGGAGGGCCACCTGTAAGGGAGGGAGTGGGGTAGAGGATTTGAATGAACGGGTAGGCTGAGGCTAGATCAGTATGGCCCAATTGAAATACTGTGCAAGCCACATTTACCCGCCAAATTTAGCCATATTTAAAAAGGTAAGAACAAATTGTCAGTTGCTGTTAGGTGCTGTCGAGTCGGTATCCGACTCATAGCAACCCTAAGTACAACAGGCGAAACACTATTGTCAGTGCTTCTCTGCTATTCATAGGGTTTTCAATGGCGGATTGATTTTTGGGAGTGGGTTGCTGGGTCCTTCTCCCAAAAACAAATAGGTGCAGCACCTACTGTATACCAGGTACGATGCTGAGAGCAGTAGAATGACTCTCCCACACCCTCCTCCTACCAGCTGTGGGAGGTCTTGTCACCCTGACCTGACAGGCATCCCTAGCATCCAGTACAATCATCCCTAGTATCCCTAGTATCCAGTACCTTAGTATCCAGT
The DNA here is from genome assembly GCA_007922755.1 of Pedetes capensis. Lineage (NCBI taxonomy): Eukaryota > Metazoa > Chordata > Mammalia > Rodentia > Pedetidae > Pedetes > Pedetes capensis. Next base: position 93,676 of record VMDO01003247.1, read on the forward strand.
ACCCCCTTCAGTTACCAAACTTCAGATGCTCAAGTCTCTTACATAAAATGCATATAATTGATACACACTACCTTGAATACTTTCAATCATCTCTAGATTACTTATAATACCTAACTCAAGGCAAATAGTTGTTGTTATTTAGGGAATAATGACAAAAAAAAGTCTGTACATGTTCAATATGGGTGCAATTTTTTTCTGAGTATTTTCCATCCACAGTTGTTAAATCTACAGCGATAGAACCTATAGATATGGAGGGCTTATTGTATAGCTAAAATATCTTTTCAACATTTACACAAAATAAAATTAGTGAGATATTTGATGTTTTCGTGCCGCCTTCAAGATCTGGCATAAACAAGTACACCTCCTTTGTGGTAGCCATATTTCAAGTGCTCAGTAGCCACGTGTGACTGCTGGCCTCTGACCTGACAGCACAAGACTAGCTGATGCCTGTCAGGTCTGAGTGACAAGGCCTCCCACAGCTGGGAGGAGGAGGGTGTGGGAGAGTCATTCTACTGCTCTTAGCATCATACCTGGTATACAATAGGTGCTCAGTCAGCATTTATCACACAGAATGATAGAAAGACTACAGAATAAATTCCAGGGTCCTGCAAGCACAGAGATAGTACCAAGACCACTGGGGTGTCTGCTTTAGGAAACCAGGCTTATTCTGAGCCCTCAGCCAAGAGAAGGAGTAGGGTCCACCTACTAAACATCCTACTATGTGGGCTGTTCAGGGCCGTCATTCCCATGGCTAGGCATTTGGCATAGCTGCTCCCTTAATTCAGAAAGATCACACCGTGCCATATGCCAGAGAGCGAGAGGCAGGGAGCCCATTAGCATTCATTGTACACAGCTTTTCATTTGGAAAAGCACCTCAAATGTGCCGATCCACATTGCTTTGCTTCATTTTTCAACATTCATGAGTGTAATTGCATTTATTTTTCTCGTCAAGACTGCAAAACAAGTGATAATTTACTATATTACAGCCCATATCGGCTGGGTTTGCAGCCACAACAGTTTTAATCTGCCCTCCCAGGGGCTGGGTGGGTAAACAGGGGGTGGTCTTTTCAGCTGAAAGCACTACATTTCTTTGATATAGGAAGTTTAGGCCCAGCTGCTCTTCAAGGTCACAGTCATGGTGGCAACAAGATACCCAGAGAGAAATACTGAGCTCTCAAAGCATATTAACCTGCACTGTCTTCACTGTTCCTTACAGTAATGAGGTGAGACAGACAGGGATTCTCATTCTCATTTCACAGGACAGAGACTGAGCTTCAGAGAGATTTTCAGTCACACATGGTAGCAGGTTGGTGAACCCCAGAGCAGAGGCTCAAACCCAAATGTTCATGCTTTGTCCATGATGTCATATGGCAGTACTTGGCCTCTAACAAAGCTTGAGGACCTGTAGGTATGTTGGTGGACAAGAATTAGGCATGAGCTTAACATCTGGCAAACCCAGAGTGCCCATGGCTGCTGGGACCATTAAGAAGACCTAGTTCCTTAAGTCTATACCATAGAGTGGCAGGTCAATGAAAACAAAAAAAAGGAGGAAAACTCTAAACTAGATGGATTGACATAGTGATTATAACAACAGGCTTACACGTAAAAAAGATTTTGTGTGTGTCACAGTGTTGGGGAGTGTTTCGTTCTGTTGTACATAGGGTCACTATGAGTCAGATCCATCTAGATAGCACCTAACAACAACAACATACCACAGAAAGCTGGCTTTCAGGAGAGACCTGGGACAGGGTGTATACCCTTTGTGGGGAGTCAATCCAGGTATACCTCTGTTTATGGGTATCTGAAAATGAGAGTGGTCCAGCCTTGTATATAGATATCACTCTCTACATATGTTTGGTTTTTTGTTTTCTTCTAGTTGGTTGGTTGGGGTTTTTTTTTGAGACAAGGCCTTATTACAGTGCCCAAGCTGATCTCCAACTCAGGATCCTCCTGCCTCAGCCTCCCAAGTGCTGGGATTACAGGTGTGTGCAACCATACCCAGTTTCTACAAATACTTTCTTCCTCTTGAACACAAAAGCCAAATCCATGGTGCTGTCAAGACATCAGATTACAAGTGCTCATGAATTCGTGAGTAGTTTTGCAACTGATTTCGTAAACTGATTTACAGATTTCGTAAACTCATTTCCTAAGTAAGATTAAAGCAGTAGGCTTGTGAGTGATCAGTGGTAGTGAGAACCTCATCTGCCTTCCAGGGTTTTAGGAGGAAGTAAACCCAGCCCCCAAGTCTGACTCTCTACCCTCTAATTATAACACACGGGGGTTGGAAAGAGAGAAACCACACAGCAGGTCTTGCCCTGATGGGTCTGAGTGAAAGGAATAGCTGAGATTAGAACTTTGATCTTAGACACAGGAAATTTCCACTACATGGTGTGACATCTCTTCATCTGGATGAGACCCTGAGGTCCAGCACCCTTTACAGCTCTCTCCAAGGCAGGCAAGAGAGACTAGAATGTGGATATCGAGTCTGGAGAGTCAGGAAGTAACATGCATTCATCAAGTCCCTCTGGCCACCAGGCCAGATGCTTTAGTCTGCAGGGGACCCTTCCTCCGATTTCTGTTCCTTCTCTGCAGACTCGGCACCCCACCATCATGTCTGCCTCTCCACAACCCACTGCTAACATTGGCAAGGGAGACTCTTTGTGTGGGCTCTGGGTCCCAGGCCAAGGCCAAAATGATCAGGTCCTGGCCACTCTGGGGCCTGATGCTGAGCCTTGTAAACAAATAGATGAAGGTTCTCTTACAGATGCTCAGTATGATGGGACCCCAGGTTTCAAAGAGCTTCACAGACCACATCACCATCCAATGACAGCACATTTTCAAGACACACACACACACAAACACACACACACAAACACACACACACAAACACACACACACACACACACACACACACACACTACAGGCCTGATGTGCCCTTGGGGTTTTCCTTCAGGGGACAGGTGGACACAGCAGCCTAGGGTAAGTTCCAGCTTGGAGCCAGGCTGGAAAGAAGGCACTTGAAAGTGACTAGGATTTACCATGGGCCCACATGCCAAGCATTTCGTTCTGTACTGTTCTTCATCTTATGTCATTTAATCCTACAGGTTCCAATTCTACTACCTTTGTTTCATAGGTTAGAGAAAACCATGAGCCAGAGATATTCAATAGCTCCACTCAAGGCCCGCCATGTAAATACTCTGCCCACAGAGTCCTTGACCTTCATGTGGGTGGATTCTTCTGGTATCCTCCCTGAATGACAACTCTACAGAGAACTAACGACAAAGTTATTGAAATTTCACTGTGAATGCAAGAAAGCAAGCTTTCAATTCAGGCAAATAATCTTTCTGTTATTATTTTCCATATTGTAAAGTCTAAAAATTTAGTGTAAAGTCTAAACATCAGGCCTGTAAAGCTGCCATTTTGTTTGAAATGGTAAAAATCAGGTAATCATTTCATTCAGCACTGATATTAAGTGCACTCTGCCTTCTAATTATCTCTAACACCCAGAAAAGAAAAATAAGATTTATTTTCAGCCAGGTGTGGAGTTGCATACCTATAATCCCAGTGGCTTGGGAGGCAGAGGCAGGAGGATTGCAAGTGTGAGACCAGAGGCAATCTGCATAACTTAGTGAGACCCTGTCTCAAAAACTAAAAAAATGGGGCTGGGGTGCAGCTCAGTGGTCCAGCACTTGCAGAGCATGCAAGTGCGAGGCCCTGCGTTCAACCCCCAGTACTACAATATATATATATATATATATATATATATATATATATATATATATATATATATATTTAGTTATTTAGTTATTTTCCAACATTTTGCACATGGAGTAGATCTGCTCTGGGCTGCCCCCTTCACAGGCACTCAGGACTCACTCCGCCCCCTGTTTAGTGAGAACATCGTGAGGCCCCTGGTTATAATCAATAGCAAATCCTGTACAGCAGAACAGCTTTTTAGATCCTATATGATACTAAAGATAGAAAACTGTGCCAGTGTTACCTAATCGGGGCCTTTGGTTGTGTTGCTAAGATCCGGGGGGTCCAGAGAGACTTAGCAACTTGCTCCAAGCCACACAGCAGGTCAGCAGTATACCAGGCCATTTAAAAATCTTCAGTTCTGTCAGGTTAAGCCAACTTTATTCAAATTGTTGCAAAACGAACCTGCACATTTTTTTCATCTTGAAAAAGTGAGACTTTATACTTATTCACTTTGATTGGAAGGCATGTGTCCCCCTCCAAAATTTATATGTTGGAATTTAAACCCTAATGTGGCAGCATTAAGAGGTGGGGTCTTTAGAAGGTGATTAAATCAGGAGGGCAGAGCCTTCATGAATGAGATTAGTGACCTTATAAAGGGCAAGAGGGAATCTAGGGAGGGCTTTTTCTCTCTTTTTGCCATGTGTGCCCACAGCATTTAAAGCACCATTTTAGAAGCAGAGTCTGAGCCCTCACCAGACATTAATCCTGCCGGTATCTTGATCTTAGACTTCACAGCCTCCAAAAGTGTGAGAAATCAACTTCCATTATTTATAAATTACCCATCTTGTAGCATTTTTTCATAGCAGCATGGACCATTAAATAACATGCCCCATTTTCCTTCCTCCTGTTGTTGTTGTTGTTAGGTACTGTCGAGTCGGTATCCGACTCATAGCGACCCTCCGTACAACACGGGAAACACTATTGTCAGTGCTTCTCTGCTGTTCATAGGGTTTTCAATGGCAGATTGATTTTTGGGAGGGGGTTGCCAGGTCCTTCTCCCAAGCCTACAGCTTCTGGTGTTCCCAGGCGGTCTCCCATCCAGGTACTAATCAGGCCCGACCCTGCTTAGCTTCCGAGATCTGACCGGATCGGATGCCACAGGGCTACAGTTGCAGTTCCTTCCTCCTAGTCCCTGGCAATCATTTTCTGTTTCCTTAAGTTTGACTCCTCTACATACCTCATCTAGGTGGAATTATACAGCCCTTTCTTTTTATGACTGGTCTATTTCATTTAGCATAATATCTTCAAGTTTCATCCATGTGGTAACATGGGTCAGAATTTCCTTCCTTCTTAGGGCTGAATAATATTCCACTGCATGCATATAACTCATTTTATTTATCCATTCATCTGATGATGGACTTTTGAGTTGCTCCCACCTCTTGGCTATTGCAAATAATGCTGCAATGAACAGGGTGTGTAAATATTTCTTCAAGATCCTAGTTTCAGTTGGAATTGCTAGGTCATATGGTAGTGCTGTTTTTAATTTTTTGAGTACTCTTCAAACTGTTTTCCATAGAGGCTATACCATTTTACATCTCAATCTACAGTGTACAGAGGTTCCAATTTCTCCATATCATTGCTTGTTATTAATGTTTGTTATTTTCTGTTGTTTTTTGTAGTTTTTGTTTTTGTTTTTTGCTTGTTCACTTTGTAGAGGACATCCAAGTGAACATGAGGTAGTATCTCATTGTGTGAATTTACATTTCTTTAATGATTAGTGATTCTGAACATCTTTTCATATGCTTGTTGCTATTTGTGTGTCTTCTTTGGAAAATGTCCACCCAAGTCCTGTGCTCATTCTTTAATCAGTTTCTGTTCTGTTTTACTTTGCTCTGTTATTGTTGAGTTGTAAGAAGTTCTTTGTATGCTCCAGATATCAACTCCTTATCAGATACACGGTTGCAAATTTATTCTCCCACTCCAGAGGTTGGCTTTTTGCTCTGTTGTCTCCTTTAATACACATTAGTTTTTAAGTTTAATATAGTCCAATGTCTGCAGCTGTAGCCCTGCAGCATCTGATCCCGTCAGATCTCGGAAACTAAGCAGGGTCGGGCCTGGTTAGTACCTGGATGGGAGACCACCTGGGAACACCAGAAGCTGTAGGCTTGGGAGAAGGACCTGGCAACCCCCTCCCAAAAATCAATCTGCCATTGAAAACCCTATGAACAGGGGGAGGGGGGGAAACATAGAGGAGGGTAAGGGGTAACCTATATGAATAATGCTTATCATATTGCATATATGAAAATTGTCACGATGAAAAGCATGTCAAAATGAATCACATTATGATGTACATTAAAAATTTCTAATAAAAAAAAAAGAAAACCCTATGAACAGCAGAGAAGCACTGACGATAGTGTTTCCCCTGTTGTATAGAGAGTCGCTATGAGTTGGATACCGACTCAATGGCACCTAACAACAACAATATAGTCCAATGTGTCTACCTTGCTCTTGTTACTTATGCTTTTGTTATCATAAGCAAGAAGTCTCTACCCAAATCCAACCACATGAAGCTTTGTCCCTTTTCTTCCTTCTTGGAGATATATCGTTTTGGGTCTGATGTTTAGGTCTTTAAGACATTTCGAGTTAATTTCTGTGCGGGGTGTAAGATAAAGGTCCAACTTCATTCTTCTCCTGGTTGACATCCAGCTTACCAGCTTACTATTTGTTGAAGAGATTATCCTTGCCCCATTGTGTAGTCTTGTGTCCTTTAGCAAAGATCATTTGACCATAAATGAGAATCTCAAAAAGGACTTATAAGTATCTAATATGCTCTGTTGTTTTTGTTAGGTGCCGTCGAGTCAGTATCTAACTCATAGAAATCCTACATACACCAGGTAAAACACTATTATCAGTGCTTCTCTGCTGTTCATAGGGTTTGCAATGGCAGACTGATTTTTGGGAGTGGCTTGCCGGGTCCGTCTCCCAATTAATGCCCTCTAGTAAACCCTTATTGATTGAAACACCTATAGTGGCTTCTGTTTTCTCACCTACTTCCCAACTAATTGACATAATATGCTTACATATTTAGTAGCTCTGGTTTCAGAAGGTTCTTAGAAGCCAGAAATCTTATTTCAACCTCTGAAAGTCCCAGGATTCTTAAAGGACATAGCACACTCTTGCTTGTTCAGAGATTTTACAAGTTGCTGTACTGATGAAAAATAATGCTTTGAATCTTGATAACGTGCACCTTGGGCTTCTTAATGAGGAACACAACACTTAAGAAAAGCTGCAATTTTAAAAGATGTTGGCAGATTCAAAGAAAGTTTAGAAACAGTTGCTTTCCAAACAAAAAGTGTGGTTGTGTTAGCAAAGAGCACAGTGTTGGAACCAGGTGATGGAGGGGGGAACTGGAAGGTCTTTTTAGAAAGTGGGATAATTTCTATTAAGGAAATGAATTGTCTCACTGGTTAATACTTATGGGAAAGTAAATTCTAAACCTGTACTCTTGACCTTCTTTGGGTGAGAGGCAGGTCACTGCCGCTCTGTGTGTTGACTGAGAACAGAGCAAGTACCTTAACTGGATCAGGAAATTTACCTTCAAGTGCTCAAGGACAGACTGTCTCTTGGGAGCCCCATCCCTACATTCTCATGAAGAAGTCCAGCTGCCAGGCCTGACAGATGGACAGGCTGGGGCCACGCGACTTCTCACAGATGCTTTATTTTCTATATGCATCATTTAATTACTACAACTAAAATGCCTTGTCTTCTTTGTGATTTGTCAATTACAAAAAAAAAAAAAAAACCACAACAACAACAAAAAAAAAAAAAAATGCTAAAGTCTGAAGGGCTTGACTTCTGATTTTACTAATAAGGGATAGGGAGGCATGGCCTGTGGCCTAAGGTCACAGACCAGGTTAACGGCAGAGTCAGGATGTGAACCAGGACTCCTCACTTTTAGTCCCATTCCAGAGAAGCCGGTGCAGGAAGCACAGAGAAAAGTAGCTCAATGGCTCTGGTTAGTGGCAGAGGGCGATGTGTCCCTGTCCCTGACTGAATGCCAAGCCTGCCTAAAATCCCTAGGGGTGACGTAGTGTCTCTCCCTGCCCCACTGTGCTCCTGCAGCCGACACAGAACCACACATATGTATGTGGGCGCACACATACAACATAACCGCAGGAACGGAAGAGCCAAAGAGCCCTGAGGGATAGTCTAGCCCACTCGTCAGTGGGGAAACAGAGGTCCAGAGGTGGAATTAAGGACGGAAGCAGGGACAGAAATCCTGTGTCCATGCACAGAGAGTGGGAGGCCTACAAGGCATCAGTGTGAGACACTTTGTTTCAAATCCCAATCTGTCACTTGCTCCTTGATTAAGGCCAAGTTGTTTCATCGCTCTGTGACTCAGTTTCCCCATTGTGAAATGGGAATTACAAAGATAACTCCACATGTACTGTTGTTGTGAGCCATGCAGAAAACAAGACACTCAAAGAACATGGCACAAAATAAGTGCTCAGTAAATGCCAGCTGTCACTATCATCAAAGAGACATCCTTGTAGGTAGGAGGACAGTGGGCACAACAAATATCTGACCATCTAGGGTCAGGACTGGCCACTACAAATATAATGTGAGTCATGCATGCCTTTTTAAATTTTCTAGTAGGCACACTTAAAAAAGGTAAAAAGAAATGGGTTAAATGAATTTTAATAATTGGTTTTATCTAACTCTATGTAGCCTGCAGCCATAGCACTGTGTTGTCCTACCCCATCAGATCTCAGAATCTAAGCAGGGTTGAACCTGGTTAGTACTTAGATGGGAGACCGCCTGAGAACACCAGGTACTGGAGGCTTGGGAGAAGGACTCACTCGGCAACCCACTCCCAGAAATCAATCAGTCATTGAAAACCCTACAAATAGCAGAGAAGCACTGACAATAATGTTTCACCTACTATATGTAAGGTCACTGTGAGTGGGTCACCAACTTGATGGCACCTGACAACAGCAACAACAACCATATATAACTAAAATGTAATCACTTCAATATGTAACTAACATAGAAGTCCTTAATAAGATGTCTTCCATCCTCTTTTCTATATGAAGCCTTTGAAATTTTGTGTAGATTTTACACTTACAGGACTAACCACATTTCAAGGGTTTAGTATCTGTGTGGTTGTGGCCATCAAACTGCACACTTCAAGTCTAAGGCATCCCCAGATGAGATGACAATGGATTACCGGACATTTCTAGGTTGTTAGACTCTAGCTCATGGAGACACATGAGCTATCTTATTTTCACTAAGTTCAAAGAAACTACTCTATTTGTACAAAACAATTTTCTTACCACATCTCGCAGAATGTGTACTTATAATTCAAACAACTATGGTATTCAAAGTATGAGAAAACCTGTCTCCTCATTTAAAAAGACAATGCACACAATCAAAAGAAAGGGTTCACTTGGAGGACCCCTAGATCCTAGAGAGGCAGCTTGTCAGAGGAACAGTCTGTGAGAACATCACCCAGCATGGGGCTGGCATCACCTCCATCCTGAGCATGCCCAGAATGGCTTCCTTCAGGTTGTCTGGTGGAGCTCTCAGCAGCAGGAAACTGAGGAGTCAAATGGGAAGCCATCATTATTGCTCAGTTAAGTGCATCTCTGCTGCATGACTGCTTCCATGATTCTCCTGCAAAAGTTTCTCCAAACAGCATGCAGCCTCATCATGTCTGCACTTAGGGACTTTGTTATTGTTGTTGTTAGGTGCCCTTGAGTCCAACTCATAGTGACCCTATGTACAGCAGATCAAAATACTTGCCGATTCTGTGCCAAGCACACGATCTTATTTATGTTTAAGCCCATTATTGCAGACACTGTGTCAATCCATCTGGTGGAGGATTTGTTTTTGCTGACCTGCCACTCTCCCAAACATGTTGTCTTTTTCCAGGGATTGGTCTCTCCTTACTACATGTCCAAAATATTTAAGACACAGTCTAGCCATCCTTGCTTCCAAAGAGCACTCTTGTTGCACTTCTAGGACAGATCTGTTAGTTCTTTTGGCAGTCCGTGGTATGTTCAATAGATGTCTCTAGCACCATAATTCAAAAGCATCAATTCTTTTCCTGTCTCCCTTGTTCAATGTCCAGCTTTCACAACTATATGATGCAACTGAAAATACCATGCCATGAGTCAGGCACACCTTTGTCTTCAATGTGACATCTTTACTTTTCAATACTCTAAAGAGATCTTTTGCCACAGCTTTTCCCAGAGCAACAAATCTTTTGATTTCTTGACTGCTGCTTCCACAGGTGTTGACTGTAGAATCAAGTAAAGCAAAACCATAGACAATCTCAATCTTTTCTCCATTTATTGTGAAGTTGCATATTGACCCAGTTGTAAGGATTTTTTGTTGTTGTTGATGTTTAGTCGCAACCCATATAGAAGGCTATGATCTTTGATCTTCATCAGTAAATGTTTTAAATCCTCTTCACTTTCAGCAAGCAGAGTTGTGTAATCTGTATAATGCAGGTTGTTGATGAGTCTTCCTCCAAACCTTAGTCAACTCAATAAGCTGGTAGGATCTACTCTGTGATCAGTTATATTGGTGTCTGCCATTGGAGCAGCTGAATGTCCAATTATACAGCATCATTCAGCTTTCTTGCTGTAACAAATACTTGCAACAGATCAATTTATAAAGAGGAAAGGTTTATTTGGGCTCACAGTTTTGGAAATGCCAGTCTATGATCAATGGGCCCCATGGCTTTTAGAGCTATGGCGAGGCAGTACTCCATGACAAAAAGCACAGGGCAGAGCAAAACGGCTCACTTCATGTTCCAGGGGGAAAAAAAGAAAAGAGAAAAGAACTGGGGTCCCCTGTCCCCGTGAAGAACATGCCCACAATGACTGAAGACCTCCTACTAGGACCCACCTCTTCAAAGTCCCATCACCTCCCAGACCACCATCCTGAGGATCCAGGCTTTACCTCATGGCCCTCTGGGAGAAACTTAGGTCAGAAGTGTAACACAGATCATTTGGACCATGATGCTTTTGGAATGTAAGTGTAATAGCACAGAAAACTGAATGTCAAGACAAGCGTCCATATGTGTACTAGCACAGACATGTGGTCCTGTTTATCTTGTTGTTGTTGGGTTCCATCAAGTAGAGTCTGACTCATGGCTACTCTGTGTACAACAAAATGAAATACTACCCAACACTGTGCCCTGCCTGGCATCATCGTAGCCCTTCTCTGCTACTCATAGGGTTTTCAATGGCTGATTGTTTTGGGAGTAGGCTGCCAGGTCCTTCCATTTTGGTGGTGATATGGATAAAACCCAGGGTCTCAGAAAGTGCAGAGCAAGTACTCTACCAATTGAGCTAAACCCCAGCCCTCCCACTTACTGAGCAGATATTGCCACGGAATTCTTTTTTTTTTTTTCTTTTCAAAGAAATCTTTAGGACATTTGTTTATAACAATCACTAGCACTCAGCACTCATTATTACTCGGTCATATCCTCCAGAATAATTACTAAATTTGTGTTCAATTTCCTGGCCTTTTTTTTCTACCAATTTTGTGAGCCCTGTAAACATCCTAAACTCACATTGATTGGGGTCATTACAGGCTAATGTAGTTTCCGCAATTAATTTTACAGTTCTAGGTACACAAGAGACCATTCCAAAATATGAGATGCTATGTGAGTACTTTCCTGAGAGCTCTCTGAAGACAAAGATCTTGCCTTTTATTTGGGTATATGGAAGCATTTTGGATTTTCTTTTCTCTTCTCCCACTGCCATTTCTTGGGTGTTGGTTAAATAAACGATACATCCACCCAGTAGAACACAGTACATGCAGCCTTGGAAGATGAAAAGTAGAACTGAATATGGCAATATGAGAACAGATCAATGGCAGAAAGTTAGAGAACTCTAACCCTACGCCTGCATTCTTAGGAAGTATAGTCTGGACCCAGACTTCCTAAAGGCATATCCTAGCCACATACCAGTGAGGACTTTGGGCAAGTCATTTAGGCTCTCTGTGTCTGAGAGTCCTCATCTGTAAATGCAGATTATAATACATCAGAAGGCTACGGTAGAAGAATAAGAAGAAGAAGTTAATAAATTTAAATCGCTTAGGATAGTGCCTGCCACAAAATAAACATGATACAAATATTACTTCTCCATTACAATCACTATTAACACAAACACACGTCCTCTCTGTCTCCCTCCCTCACATTCCCTTTCTCTTTTAGTACATAAACGATCCGTTCATATTTGAGTCAACTGAGATGGGTGTGGAGGGAATTAATATACATGTACGAAGTCAGTATTTTAAGAATATATAATATTTTATCATTATAGAGAGAATAAATTTGGGAACATAAAATCTTGTACCTTTAAGCCAATTTGTAATAATATCAGGAGTGATTTAAGGATACTTAAAGGCCCATGCAACTAGATCATTTTAACATAAGTATTCCATTAAAGGGGCTGGGATTTACCTCAGCTGGTAGAGCCCTGCTCTTCAATCCCTAAGGTCTGGAGTTCGATTCCCAGCACCACAAAATGGGAGAAGGATGTGGCAATCCACTCCCAAGGCAATCCTGAAACAGCTAGCCATTGAAAACCCTATGAGGGTCGCTATGAGTTGGACTCGACTCGATGGCACCTAACAACAACATTCCATTAAAGGAACATTGCGTCAGTTTGGGATGCATCCTATTTTTCCAAGGAAGCCTCTCACATGGGCCATTCCATAAGTCTGTGAGTGCCTGCCAAGGCCCCAGAATAAAGGAAGCCAAGTGATACCTATTCTCCCTTTATTTAACCCTAGGATCCTGAGATCAACTCCAGAATAAACAAGCCCAAACCAACTTGGCCCTAGGACAAGGCCACCCCTCCTGAGCATAGCCTCATTTGAGTAGGTGCTAAAAATATGAAAGCCCCAAGTGCCAGGAAAATGCCAAAGGAGCAGCCTCTTCAGGTCTCTCTGAAATCACTTCTTCCTGACAACACCATAATCCATCAACAACAGAGTCCCTATGTAGACCACAGTCCTATACCAGACCCTTTGTGTCGGGATTCAGGACATGCCCTGGAGTAGCTCAAAGCCCTAGAGGGGATCAGAGACAACACACAGTGGTGAACTCAGCCACAGAAGCATAGAAGAGAGGAAAGTGCTGCGGGAGTCCAGAAAGGCCTCCTGGAGAAAGTGGCCTTGGTGTAGCTCTCTCACACAGGAGGAAAGGACATAGGAGGTGTGCTCTAGTCAAAGAAATCTGCCAGGACAACAAAGGATGACCATGTGACCTTCATGATTTGTGGCTGAAAGAAAAAAAATCAATTATGACTATCTGTCTCAAAACCAAGTGTTCTGGAAGAACACTGCGAAGCTCATCATGAAAGAAAACTGAAGGATCAAGCTTCTTGTTAGCTCTGGCTTCCTAGATAAAAAGTCCTAGGCAAGATGACCCGACTGGCTGCTTCCAGTCACCTTTCAGTCACACCTAGACTGCCAGAAAGTGATAAGTATCTGGAAACTTTGCCTTCTAGGGAGCTTGACATTTCACTAAGCCTCATCACCATGGAAGATTTCCAACATCGGCAAGCACAATTGGAGGCTAGACTCCCAACACAGAACACAGAGAGAAAAAAGAAACAGAGGGCAGAAGAGGAGGCTGAGGCTAGAAGTCCAAAAGCAAGGTGTTGGCAGGGCTACCCTCTCTGCAAAGGCTTAAGGGAAGAGCCCTTCCCTACCTGGGCACTTAACCTTGGCAGCTACCTACTAAGTTTCACACTGCGGGGACAGATATACCACGTTGTTCTTGCCCACAAGGAAACAGAAGCTAGCTTGGCACAGACCCTTAACAGAAGCACTATTCATCCAATCAGCATTGGAGATCCCATAATACTTTTTATAGCATAGTATAGATGCCCACCCTGGTTGGCCAGGGCTTGGACCACTCTGGTTGATGCTATTTTGAATATAATGCCTCCTAAAGCTCAGACCCCCCACACGTCTGTCAGTTTGCTGAACTGTGGGGGCTTGTGTGTTATGATGAGACCAAAACCTATGCCACTGGTATCTCAGATAACAGCAGGGTTACCCATGGTGGACAGGTTCCAGCTGAGCCTCCAGACTAAGACAGACTAGGGAGGAGGCACCAGTGAACCACTCCCAAAACAACTAGCGATTGAAAACCCTATGAATAGCAAAGAAACACTGTCAAATACAGTGCTGGAAAATTAGCCCCCCAGGTTGGAAGGCACTCAAAAGACTACTGGGGAAGAGTTGCCTCCTCAAAGTAGAGTCTACCATGATGACAGAAATGGATGTATTGCTCTAGGGAAAGCTGTGGCAAAAGATCTCTTTAGAGTATTGAAAAGCAAAGATGTCACATTGAAGACGAAGGTGCATCTGACTCATGCCATGGTATTTTCAGTCACATCATATGGTTGTGAAAGCTGGACATTGAACAAGGGAGACAGGAAAAGAATTGATGCTTTTGAATTGTGGTGCTGGAGACGTCTATTGAATATACCATGGACTGCCAAAAGAACCAACAGATCTGTCCTAGAAGAAGTACAAATAGAGTGCTCCTTGGAAGCAAGAAGGCCAGAGTGAGTCTTACATATTTTGGACATGTAGTCAGGAGAGATCAACTCCTAGAGGAAGACATCATGTTTGGGAGAGTGCCAGGTCAACACAAAAGAGGAAAACCCTTCACCAGATGGATTGACACAGTGTCTGCAACAATAGGCTTAAACATAAATAAGATCATGTGCCTGGCACAGAATTGGCAAGTGTTTCGATCCGCTGTACATAGGGTCACTGGGAGTTGGACCACGACACCTAACACCACCAACCACAAAGTTCAGATCGTCTCCATCCAGCATCTAAAACAGGAGCTATAAGCGGGTATACTTGCAACCACCACCAGTTCCTGACTTGTGTTTTGTGTTTTGGAATTCACAAAGCATTTTTCCAACCATCAACTCACGGGCAAACTTCTGGTATTACATGTTTGACACATGAATGGTATCCTTCATTTAGATTTCAAAAGTAATATACAGCCATTCTGGTTTTTGGTACCTGAGGGAATAGAGAAATCCATACTTATGGAAGCATGTTTGATAACTCCTCCTGGAGATGAGCACAGGGGTGTGTGTCCAGGAGCACTCCCTGCAATGTGATTTAGGAGTAACGACAAGGAACTTAAATATGCAACAAGACAGAGTGGTTAAATAAATCATGGAACAGTCATGGGAATGGGAAATCCTGAAACTTTTAGAAAACGCACCATTGAGGAATATTTAAAGGCATGAAGAAAAGCATTAAAAACAGCATTAAATAGAAAAGCAGATATTTATGTGAGTTTGTACACACGTGTGACTTTCCTTTTGTTGTTTGTACCTAACTTTAATGTGCATATTCTCTTCAAGAATATGCATTGTTTTTGCCATCATATGTCACGATTGCAAAGAGAAATCATTTTATCGTTGTTGTTAGGTGCCATCAAGTTGGTGTCTGGCTTATAGTGAGCCTCCATACAACAGGTGAATCACTACCACTAGTGCTTCTCTGCTATTCATAGGGTTTTCAATGGCTGTTTTTTTGGAAGTGAGTTGCCGGGTCCTTCTCCCAAGGCTATAGCACCTGGTGTTCCCAGGTGGCCTCCCATCCAAGTACTAACCAGACCCTGCTTAGTTTCTGAGATCTGATGGGATCAGATGCCACAGTGGGATGGCGGCAGGTGGAGAAATCATTTTAAGAGATACTTAGCAGATGACAGTACTCTGTATACAATATATATTTTACAAGCCAAAATTTCAAGTCCTAGCTCCTTGGCCACATGAAACTCACATGATCTTGAAACAGTTATTTACTTCTCTGGGACCCAGCATTCTCCAGTGTAAAAAGAGGACAATACCTCTGAACTTGTGGGATGGTGGCAGATTAGATTAAATATTATACAGGAAAACCTCTAATCTATTCTTTGTTAAAGTGGACACCCAATAAATGTCAGTTTCTTGAGGAAAAAAACAAAGTTCCAATACTTCCAGCATACATGTATGAGTTCTCCTATGGAAAAGTGACCTGCCAGGTGACACTGTCAACAGTATCAATGTGGGATTGACTGGGTTTTAGTTTTCTAGAACTGCTATAACAAATGACTGCAAACTGATGGCTAAGTCAACAGAAACTTACTCTGTCACAGTGCTGGAGGCTTGAAGTCCCAACGCAAGGTGTTGGCAGGGCCATGCTCTCCGCAAAGACTCTGGGGAAGAGCCCTTTTCCACCTGGTCCAGTTTCTCCTACCTTCCAGCCATTCTTGGCTTCGCTAGGCTTGCACATCCATCACTGTCATCTGTGCCTTCATCTTCATGTGGCTTCCCTCCCTGTGTCTCTGCTTCTGCCACTCTTATTGGAGTAGGACCTAATATGACCAACCTTAACTTGATTACATTTGTAAGAACCTCATTTACAAATAAGGTCATACTCACAGATAACCAGGGGTGAGACTTCAACTTGAATTCTGAGGGGACACAATTCAATTGATGGCACATGCCAGTCCTCTAGAAACACCAGTTAAAGCAAGGTGAGGACCCATGGCCGAGGGCCTCAGAGCATAAAGGGGAGTCGTGGGCCACCCTAGAGCTATGCCTGCCCCCTTGGCAGGCCAATGTGCTGGAGAGGTCTTATCACAGGTGCTGGTGTATCTATTCTCCCAGGATTTCCTCTCACACTTGTCTCTTCCTTCCCTTACACTCAGGTAACTGGCAGGCCTTGCATTTCTCTGCTCTAGAAATGTGCAAGAAAAAGAGAAGAAGCTGCTTCAGGTTGAAGTTTTCTTCTTTCTTCCTTTGTTTTATTAAAGTCTAAACCTACTGTAGAGAGGATGTTGCAGGCTTCAAAAGGGCCAGGCCAACAGGGCTGTGCCTCCAAGGGCTGAGAAAGCAGAGGAAGAAGGATCCACACAGGGAAGGGCACAGAGAAGGGTCTGCTGCGCCTGTCCTGCTCAGTGTCAGCATAGGAAGAGGAATAGGTCCCAGAAGCAATGCTAGGAGGGCACTGGAGCTGACTGGACCTAGACAAGCACTCCCAGCCTTGGAAGCAGCAGCAGTCACTAAGGGACCCCAGGGGATGCAGCAGCGGGCTTCTTGGAGGAGGTCACAACAGCTGGCTCAGGTGCTTAGGACATTCATAGGAGGCACCCTCAAAAAGACTGAAATGTAACGTCTTAACTCCCAAGGGGTTCAGGGTTAGAATCAAGTTGATGTAAAAAAGAAGTCAGTGCAGCATTTCCTGTATACCCAGGGTGTAACCTGAGAGTCAGCCCTGCTTCCTTCCTGAATAATGTCTTTCGAGCATTACAAGCAACTGCTCAAGCCCTGTGACCTCTGGCTTTAGCCCTTTTAAAAGGACACCTACAGCATCTGCATTTCCCATCAGCCCCCATTAGGCCTTCCTGCTGGGCTCTGGGTCTCCTCAGGACCCAGCCAAGGGTGAGGAGGGCTGAGCTAAGGATCAACAGAAGGTACAGTTTGTTCTGTGGTTAAGTCAGAGCCCTAGAAGGAGTGTTTGTGGATGAAAGGCCCTTGTGCCAGGCAGGGGAAACCTGGTCTGAGGCCTGAAATGCCAGCCTGGGGGCTCCTCCCAGGGAGAAGGGTGAGGAAGACTGTACAGCATTAGACTTTGGCAGCTGAGCTTCAACGGGTGCCCGAGCCCTTCAGGCAGCAATGCATCCAAGGCCCCACAGCTAATTGCCTGCTGTGCAGCTCCCTTTTGAAAAGCAACATTGGGTACCAGAGAGCTTGAAAAAGGAGCAAGGCCCTAAGGTGGCCTTAGTCTTATAGCCCCAGAAAGGAATTTAAGAAAAACCACATTGCCAGAGCCCCACCTCATGCAGACAGCTCACACTCACACAGGCAGCGGCCACTGAGTTCTTCCACTGGTCCCCAATGTAAAATGAGGAAACTGAGGCACAGGGATCGAGGCCCCAGGGTCACTCAGCTCTGGTATAAACTTGGAATAAGCTGACCTGTAAGTATATCTATGATAAGAACTTTGAAAGCAAGGAACAGAATATTCCATGTAGATCAGTGAAGGAGACTTTCCTTAGATTGATATGCAAGGAAAGATCTCTGTGGGAAGTTATATGAGCTGAGTCCTAGAGAGATCAGACAATTCAAGAGCAAAGAAAACCAAAGCTAAAAGGAACAGTAGGTGCAAAGGTCCTGTGCCAGGAAAGAATCTGACATGTTCAACAAACTGAAAATAGCCAGGGTATCTGGAGCATCTTGAGAGGTAAGAAAAGGGGCTTGGAAAAGGCACTAGATTGTACAGAACCTTACAGACCATGGGGAGGAGTTTAGAGTTTACCAATGTCCCACACCACTGAAGGAATTAAGTGCCAAAATGACACCGTATGATTCATCTAGACCGAGTAGAGCACAGGGCTTGTCATACAAGAGGGATCCATAAAAGGCTATGGAACATCTAAATAAACAGATTCAAGCTAGATTTCAGAAAAGGTAGAAATGCTGGATCTACAGAAGGAAAAGTAAGATTTCAGCCTTTGCCCATGAGAAGAACAAGCTGTTTTGCCTAATCCAAATTCACTTTCATGCCTCTCTGCTAAGCAGCAGACAGAGCCACAGAATTCCACAGGCATGTCATGACAGAATAATTTCATGATCATTGTCAAATGCCTCTATTTAGAAAAGCTCAGAAGATTGTATTAGCACAATCCAATATTTATGAAATGACACTGTGCCATGAGGGGCTGAGAAAATTAAGATTAGAAGCAAGCGTCATGTCTTTGAGACAGATGGTAGTAGGGGTTAGGGGGAACAGTCACCTCCCTCAACTGCCTAGAACCTTGGTTTTCTGATCTGTAAAATGGGAAGGATGGGAGTAGAATCTGGCAGCCCAATCCCTAAACAATCTCAAAACAACCAGCCATGAAAAACCCTATAAATAGCAGAGAAGCATTGGCATAGAAACTGGCATAGCACACTGCCAGGGAGTGTTTCATTCTGCTGTGCATAGGGACACTATGAATTGGACCTGACTCAACAACACCTAATAACAACAACAAAATGGGAAGGACAGTGGCAAAGGGAGTAATATGTAATTGGTTTTTAAAAATGTTTATCATTCATTCCTTCATTACAAAACTGTTTCCTTAAGAGTGTTTGTCCATCCATCCCTGCATCCACACACATAAAAATGTAACTCTGCACATACTCTGCATGATGAGCTCCATTAGGAACTTGAGATAAAGTTGTTGATGAGACTGCCATGGTCTTTGGTCACATGGGACTTATCATCTGGGAACAAGTAATACCAGCCATGATGTGTGGCAGAACAGAAACAGGCAGTGAGCAATGGAAGTCATTCCAGGGAGCACCGCCTCAGACTGAGGTGAGAAGAACAAGCCCAGAACAGGGTAGAGGAAAGGTCTCAGGGAGAGGAGCAAGCTTCCAGGATTTCCTGAGGCAGGAGAGGAGTTAGAACATTCTGGCAACTGACAGAAGCCAGTGTGATGTGAGCACCAGGAAGTGGACCTGGGTGAGGGCAGAGGTTGAGGCAGGGTGAGCTGTCAGGGATTGGAGGCTGCCCTAGGGCTCTGGTCTTCTCAGAGCCATGGGAGGTGTCAGAAGGCCTTGAGGCAGAAGTTGGACAAGGATGGGGCAGGGAAAAGGGATCACAGGCAAGTGAATATTCTAGAATAATTGTGTTGGTTTCTGTGTGGGGAATAGATTAGAATCAAAAGGGTGAGTCAAGGACCCTGTAATGAAGTTCCTCAGTTTCCCAGTGTGGTGGTGTACACCTCCAATCCCAGCAATCCCAGAAACGCCTTCCCCAGAGCTGGCCAAGAGGACAAGGCAGCCAGGCAGTGGGCTGTGGAGATCTGAAGTTCACAAGAGCCATGCAGGCTGGAGGCACCCATGCTGGACTCACCAGCGCAGTCATTGGATGTGAAACCTTGGGGCCATTGTGGAAAGAGTTCAGAGCAAGCTGAAAAACTACACTGTTCAAAGGCTTGGGTAAGCTGACACAGGAAGTGAGGAAGAGCCCCCTGTGGGGCTAGTGAAAAGCCAAGATACTGTGTGGGTGAGAGGGTGCCCTTGGTCTAGGAGGATCCCCAGGGAATGGCCTCCCTTCTCACATAGCCACCTGTCTTCTCACTGTCCAGGGGCAGAGGGTTGCTGTCCTCTCAGAGCTTCAGTTCCTCCTGGCTTACATCACCAAATCAATGTCACGAGTCACCTCACCCTGGTCTACCCCAACCTGAAGGCATTTCCCCTAAGTATGGGTATGCCTCTTCCAGGTACAACCCTACAGTATATCAGCTGAACCTCTCAGGGGCCTGCCTCATGCAGGTACCCATCAAGAATTTACCCAGGGCCTTCATTCCCATTGGTTAAGACTAAACTTGGCATTCGGGATAGCACGATGTTAGCCTTATGAGTAATAATCTGGTGTGGAAGTTTCTCTACAACATATACAACCTGTGTCTGTGAAGCCTGGAGAAAAGGAATGTCAGATCCTTCTAGAACTCTTATGTTCCCCCAAAACCCCACCACACCAGACTCCTAAGCAAATCCTAGTGAGACCCTATGCATAGCTAGAGCTTAGAATCTCAAAATGAAAAGAAACTCTAAAGTTGTCAGGATCCAGGTGACCTGTAACCCTTATTACACCCTGAAGAAGTCACTCAGCCATTTTTGAACACCTCTGCGGATGGGGAGCTCACTAGTTGCATTTAACTGTTGTTGGCTCAGACAGCTCAATCCATAAGAAAGTCCTACCCCAGTGAGTCACTGGAAAGCTAGCCATCGCCATCATGGCCCCAAACCTGACAGCTCACATACCTGTGGGCACGGCTGGGTCCAACATTGGCTTCTCCCATGTGTTAATCTGCTCCCAGGTGAACCCATTGGTCCCCAGGGTCACACTGTAACCACAGTTGCTGTAGTGCTCATCAAAAGAACAGCCGCCTGCAGACAAAAGAGAGATGGGTAAGTACATGTCTGTGCCTGAGGCTCAGTTTGTTACCCTGTTACCCCTGTCTCATCAGCTCTTCATTACACCTTTGAATTTTAAACCTTGGAAAAGATTTAAAAAAAATTAAATGAAAAGCAAGCAAATTGGATTTTTATATTTGCTTAGGCGCTCTCAGGAAAGGCACTGGCATCCGCAGGCCCCCCTATTTTAAAAAGTTAATAAGGCTAGTTACATTGATTTCAATCTTCCTTCCTGAGAAAGTAAACAGCAACATCTCCTTCTAAATAGGAAAAACGAATGCCAGAGCATGCCTCTGTAATTGCTTCCTACAACAGGGAAGATGTCAGGAAGCAGCAGAAAGAGCACTAGCTTTGGAGTCCAGCAAACAAGAACCACAACACAGCTTTGCAAAGCTGTGTGAGCTCAGCCCACACGCTTAACCCCTGTGTGGCCCACTGTCCCTACTTGTAATGTGGAGGGAAATATCTACCTTACAGAAGTAGTGTCAAGGGGAGGCCCATATGAAAAGTAACT
Organism: Pedetes capensis; assembly: GCA_007922755.1. Classification (NCBI taxonomy): domain Eukaryota; kingdom Metazoa; phylum Chordata; class Mammalia; order Rodentia; family Pedetidae; genus Pedetes; species Pedetes capensis. Next base: position 114,898 of record VMDO01003247.1, read on the forward strand.
GGCATGAAATACATTCTGGAGGCCCACCTCCTTTTCTGTAAAAGCAGGCTGAAAAGTAATGTTTCATTGAGGAAGAAGTGAACTGGTGGAAAATTAGATAATTGTGTACCAGAAAGGTAGGAAAGTTAATGTCAACCATGTTTCAGGCTTTTCCTTTTAAATTAAAGTTTGAGTCATCCACCATTTAGCAATAAGTTGCATTTGTTCAGTTTTGACAAGGATGCACTGAGCACATGCGTTGGGCCATAAGGCCCCTCAAGGTGACATTGAAAGAGATATGGGATTCAGAGTGGAGGCTCCAGATAGGAGATGCTGCTATGTCCACACAAACAGGATCCCATGAGACTATGAAGGGAGAAGAGGAAGAAGAGGAAGAGAATTAACAGAGCTCTAAAGGGTGGTTGTGTCTCTGTGGACAGAGAGCAGGAGGGAGGGTTTTCCACAGAAGGAGACACCAGTGGGAATGAGGCCTACAGTGGCCTCCTGGCTGGTCTCCCAGACCTGTTTCACATCCCAATCTACATTCCCAGTGTCCCCATCTTGTCTTCTCAATACTCAGAGAGTGCACTACACCAACATTCTTCTCCAGGAAAGGCCCATGTGTTTGCTGCTATAGACTGCATGTGTGCTACAGACTGCACGTGTGCTATAGACTGCACGTCGGAGGGTAAGGGGTAACCTATATGAATAATGCTTATCAAATTGCATATATGAAAATTGTCACAATGAAAAGCATGTCGAAATGAATCGCATTATGATGTACATTAAAATTTTCTAATAAAAAAAAAACCTCATATACCGCAACCTAATCCCCAGTGTCATGGTATTGCTGTAGTTGTTAGGTGCTGTTGGGTAGGTGTCCGACTCATAGCAACCCTATGTACAACCGGCGAAATACTGTTGTCAGTGCTTCTCTGCTATTCATAGGGTTTTCAATGGCAGATTGACTTTTGGGAGTGGATTGCTGGGTCCTTCCCCCAAGCCTACAGCATCTGGTGTTCCCAGGCAGTCTCCCATCCAAGTACTAACAAGGCCTGACTCTGCTTAGCTTCTAAGATCTGATGGGATCAGACACCACAGTGGTATAGCTGCAGGTCCAATGGTATTAAGAGGAGGGAATTTGGGGAGATGATTTTGTATGAGCATTCTGTCCTCACGAACGAGATTCATGTGCTTATAAAAGAGGCCCTAGGAAATACATTCACCCCTTCTGCCGCATGAAGACACACAGGTGGTCTGGGGATGTAGCTCAGTGATAGAGTGCTTGCTTGGCATGTGCACAGCCCTTGGTTCATCTCAGAACCATCAGGAAAAAAAAGTTTGAAGACACACAGAAGGTGGGACCTTTGAGGAATAAGCCAGCACCAACACATTGAAACTGCCTTGATGATGGACTTCCCAGCCTCCAGAACCATGAGCAACAAATTTCTGTTGTTTATAAGCAGCCCAGTTTAAGGTATTTTGTTATAGCATCCCACACACACTAAGATAGCACCTTCATGAGTGTTGGGCTAAGTAATGGAAGGCTGAATCTATGTTAGTGGTACAGGAGTTGGGAGGTGGAGTTGACAGTATTAAATTGGTTTGTACTAAAAAAAAATTAGGTATTTGGGGCAGTGGGGTTACATAGAGAGGTACGTAGTGAGGAAAGGAAAGGAAAAGCAGAGAGTGGTCTAAGAAATATGATGAAAAGCAAAAATCTACAAAAGGTACATTGTTGTTAGGTGTCATCAAGTCGGATCCAACTCATAGCAACAGGAGGAAACTCATATAACAGGAGGAAACACTTCCTGACACTATGCCATGCCAGGCAGTATTTTTGCTATTTGTAGGGTTTTCAATGGCAGATTGTTTCAGGATTGTATCAGAAGTGGGCTGCCAGCTCCTTCTCCATTTTTTTGCGGTGCTGGGGATTGAACCTAGGGCCTCAGTGAGCACAGAGCAGCATTCTACAAACTGAGCTAAATCCCAGCCCAATCGGCACATAGTAGGGGCTTAATAAATATCTGTTGAATGAATAAACCAATAAATCCTAATGATATGGCTGACACAGATGAGGATATGCTTCCGTAACAGTGAGCTCAGGCTAGTCAGCCTGCTCTTCTAAGCCCTGAGCTTGACCCACGCTCCCAACCTCACACCTGCCACCTCTACCAAGAAAGTTCCATCTCCGTTCCCCACATTGCCTGTCTGACAAATTCTAAATGATCTTCCAAAAATCACACCTATAAACACTCTCACGTCTATAAATTCTCTCTGGCCAGAACAATAAAGTGAATGCCCTAAACATGAAAATGCTATGTGTTCCATTTAAATTAAAAGCAAACAACTAAATAAACAGTAGTGATAGCAGTTGCAGTTGCCCTGGGAGGGCCGTTCTCCTTTCCCTAGAGTGCCATCACCTCACTGGAGCCCAGCCTGTGGGAGACAAATGAATCAGGTCGATGCCATCGACAACAGATTCTGATGAGCTGACATTGATCTGTGAGTAGCCTACAGCATCTTTAGTGTTCTTGGGAAGACCTGTCGGAGAGCTAAATTGAGGTCCCTCCACACTAGGGATGAAAGTGGGAGAAGGAAAGAATGGCCGAGACAGTGCTATGTGTATGACCACAGGGCTTTGTTCTTTTCTCTTGTATATAAGGACATTGTGTTTCTAGGCCACCTTACATCTAGGGAAGCCCTTGTGCCAAATCCTGGGAGCCTGTAACAAAGTGTACCCCACTGTAACCCACTATTTGCAGGACTAGTCCATAAAAAGAATCTCCTCCCAGCAATCCTCCTCACCTCTTCCCACCATGAGGACCTTCAGTGCTGAGGTCTAGAACAGTGGCATCCTGAAAGAAAGGAGTCTTGATCCTCAAGACACTCACTGGAAGAGAGAAACCCAGAGGGCAGCCTGACCAGTAACATCAGCATTCAAGTTTTCAGGAGCAACTGAGCTCTATGGGTTGAGCTGCAACCACAGCACAGTTTTGCACATGCTGACTGATATAAGCAGTGTCACACCTCAATACAATGTTTTCTGAAGATAAGCAAATAAAAAGTGTGCTTTCCTAAGTATTTGCTCTGGCCACATATTATACTAGACATGGATTACGTGTGATGTCCCATTAGCTTTCATTTAGTCCTAACATGTGTGCCAGGTACATTTTACTCTTACTTACAATATAAGGTAATTGATGCATTAAGGGGCTAACTGACATGTTCAAGTCACATAGAAGGGATGCACTGGAGCCAAGATTTAAAACGTGGCAATCTAACTGCAGAGTGCATGCTTTTTCTAATGTGCCAGGAAGAAATTATCCCCCCAAACCAAGTATAAAGTCTTCCACTCTTCAGGTAATGAGCAGGGATCAGGTAGATAAAGGGCTTCCAAGGCGGTAGGGTCTATTTGAATCTATTCCCTTGCTTACTCTAGAAACACTAAACAAGGGTCTTTTTTATGGGCTCTGTGCAGAGGCATATTATTGACAAATATGATAATCTTTACCCTTGCAAACTTTTCAGAGTAGAGAGAGAGACAAGCATATAAACATACACTGAAGGTGCAGTGTAAACAATGCTTTCCTGCAGAGGTGTTGATGCTCAAAAAGCTACTCATTCATTTTAGTTAGTGGGCTAATTACATAAATGCTCTGCCTTCTTCTAGACAAGGTTTAGGAGGCTCACAGCTTTGCCTCTGGGCATCCCAGGATATGGCTTCCAGGCAAGGTCTCACTACCAATATACCTGGTCCATTGTCTAAGTCGACCACCCCTCACCTCCCGGCCTCTGCACAGTCATAGGTGACCAACTAACTGCTCCTGAACTGACTGCTGGCAGGTGTCAGCCCTCGAAGGACAGCAGCACATCTCCTCTTCACAGCCATTTCCTAGACCCTCTGATGTCCTGTAAGTGCTGAGCTCTTGTGGCCACTTCCACCTGCAGCCAGTGAGCAAAGGCTTTTCCCTTGAGACAGGCTGACTTTTGATGCTGGAGTGCCAGCCTCCTGCAGTGTGAACTTCACTGCTGTGGGGAACTCACTTGGAACACAGTCGAAAGCAGCCTCCTACTCTATCTCGAGCAACTACTTCTTTGGGCTATTCAGGCCCTGCTGCCAGGCCTATCCCATACTGCCAGAATTTGCCATCCCTTATGGTGACCTCATTGTCCCTTCTGCAGAGAAATTTCTAGATGCAGCCCCTGTTGTGTGCTTTCTCACCCACAGCAGTCTCAATCTCAGCAGAACACATGGCTCATGATTTTTCTATGGAGTTCTTGGCCTCCTACAAAGCAGGAAAGGTGAACAGGTGAATTTAAGTTCGCCTCTGTGCTTTGCATAAACCTAGAGCACAGAGCACATTCAAGGGATGCTGTCTGACTGGTCACAGTCCAGCCACAGCAGACTGAGAAACAAAGAAGCAGGAGATACAGGATGGTGGCAAAAATCAAACTAAGGACAGGAAAAGAAAGAAAAGCAGGACAGAAGGAGGGAGTTATAAACCCATGCTTCCATTTCCCACGTCCATCTGCTAGAAAGTGGTTATGTGTTTGACTCTGAGCTCCCAATCCCCAATATTAAATGGAAAAGTGGGCCAGGTACTGGACTCTGTTCCAGGTGTTCACGCAATAAAAGCCAAACTATTCGGGAAAATGACCACCAGTCCAGGAGCTGAGATGAGACAAAAGCTTCTCTGCAGGAACACTTACAGTGGAAACCTCACATCCCCTAAGGAAACACCATCCACATCCGAAACAACAACCACACAAGAAGCACATGGCCAATTTCCCGAGACTGCTTCCTATAACCATTCACAATCTAAATTGATTGCATTTCCCCAACACACACTGCAGGCAAAGCAGCTCACTGGAGCCCAAGGGCATGCAATCTAGATACCTTTCCCCGCCCCCCAACACCCCACTGGTCTGGCTTGGCTCAGAGATAAGTTTTTAAGACTATTCAGGAGAATGCCAAGAGTGATGGGGCCTGCCTGTCATTCCAGCAACCCAGGAGGCTGAGGCGGGAGGATTGCAAGTTTGAGGCCAGGGGTCATGCTGACTCAAAATAAAATGTAAAAACATAGGCTAGGGATGCAGCTCAGTGGTAGAAGACTTGCAAAGCATGGGTGGAATCCTGGATTCAACCCTTGGTACTGGGGGAAAAAATGCTATTCAGGAGAGAAAACTTAATTAGCAAGTACTTTTTAGCAATCATCCCTGGGTTTTCTTCTCAGTCAACAGATCGTGAAACACAACGGCCACAAGCTCAAGATTGTACACCCTGACAACAAATGACACTGCCATCTGAGTACAACCTCCTAACCCACAGCTCTTCCCATTTTTGAGCTTTTGTTTTCTGGTGTAGAGACAAGGTGACTACAAGGAACCCTCCAGTTGGAAGATTTAAAGTAGTGTAGAGACAAAGATGGACCTGGGAACCCCAAGGGCCTCAGAGATGCAGAGCTATGCTGTCAGCCTGGACATGGGGAGCCACCAAGAGTAGGAAATAAAAAGAAAGCCACGTTTCTACTGGACCTAGACCATGACATATTTGATCCCATAACTTTGAATCTCCTTGCAACTCCTCTTGTTCTTTCAAAAATCACATCAATCAGTCTTGGAACAATTCCCTTAGGGCCATGACATCTGACAAAAAGTGCCCAACCATTCTTACAAGTGTTTGTGGCAGGCCACTTAGGGAAGATGTAGGGTTGGAGAGAATCCCCAGAGAAACTCATTTGGATTCTGACCCCACTCAGGGATGAAGAGCAGGTGATCCCATTTAACCCATCATTTTGGGGGAAAATAAAACCTCCACCCCAGGAACTAGGCTCAGCCTCCAAAGGGCATAAGCTGATTTGGCGAAGACCTGGATAACTGCAGGAGGACAGAGGAGGACAGCCACTGTCCAAGGACGCTGTACCTGAACAGAAGAGCTATTTCACTGGCAGGTTGAGGTCAAAATGTGGCAAAGGCCCCAGATGCTCTGATGTGAGTCAAACATAAAAAGTCAACAGAGAAATGGAAAACTGTAGCAAGGAAATTGGATTTTGAAAATCCATTTGGATTTGGTAATGTATAGCATATCAGCATCTGTAAGGGAAGTAAAAATAGTGCAGGATACATACTTTAGGATACATTAAAGCATAAATAAGGTTTATAGTGCCAATCAGAATTTTTTTAAACATGAGCTCTTCTTTTGAAAATGAGAGAGAAATAGAATTCAATAAAAATATAAATGTGTCTGCCTCTGCAGTTCTCAGATATGATCCTGAGGATTCTTGAGCAGAATTAAGTTCAGAAGTAGAACTAAAGATTTGTTGGCATTCTGCTGTGTGCCAGGCACTGTATTTGAGCTATGTAGGTATATATGCAAACCTGCATGCATGTGAATATAGGCAATTCCAACACCTCTTTAAGACAGGAGTCAGCAAACCTTTTCTGTAAAAGGCAGATACTAAATATGTACCTCTTTGGGGTAACATTGACTCTGTCACAACTGCTCAACTCTGTCATTATAATACAAAAGCAGGCATAAACAATATGTAAACAAATGGGTGTGGCTATGTCCCAATAAAACTTTATTTATAACAATGGTGACAGGGCACATTTTACACAGGGACTGTTGTTTGCCAACTCCTGCTCTAGGAGAAAAGGCATTGCCATTTCCATTTTAGGGGTGGAGCTCCTTTGAGACTTGCCCAGCTGGGAAAAAAGCATGACATCATATATAGAAATAATAATAGTAAGGCCTCCTTTTATTGGCAGGTGAATTGTGCAGGCCTTACCTACATCATCTTTAACCTCCACCAGGGCCCTGGTGTTTTGATTGCGCCCATCTTACAGATTCAGTATCATGGGCTCAGAGAAATAGCTCGCCCCGTGAATCAGCAGAGCCAGGATATGAGCCCTAGGCTTTGTGGAACCAAAGCCCAGGCACTTTCCATTCTTCCAACTCTGCCCCCTTTAGAACACTCTCTTGTGTTCAGACTCTGAGTCTCATCCTGCTGCTTCTAGAATAGAAAGTTGTTCCTTTAATATCTAGCCATGGAGCTAAGCAAAGATAGAAAACCGGGCCAAACATAAAAAAAGAAAAAGAAGAGTGTGAATTTGCCTTCAGTTGTTCTATGTGGTAGGTACTACTTCTGGTAAAGCTCAGAGCTTTGACAAAAGTGACCAGAAGTGAAGATGATCTGCCATGGTGAGGTTGTACAGAAATGGCCCCTCCCTTCACTTATGTAGCAAGAACTGAAAGTCTTAGGATCCATTCTGTCTCTGTCCTCAGAGAGTCTGAAGGACATCTCTTGCATAGGGAATCTGGGGCATCTGAGGACACAGGGCTGTGTTTCTCCAGCTCCAAGGTCCAAAGATCTAAGAGAGCAGACGCACACCACACTGGTCTCTACTTAAGAGTTTAATCCACAATACAAACAGCCAGAGACATTAAGAATGGACCTCCACTCATGGAGAAGAGCCAGGCTGGAGCACATGGAGGGGACTCCTGTCCATCTATGGTCTTCTCTTAGGGGCCAGAGTGAACCTACTGAAGGCCTCGCAGCAGGGTAGGGGTGTAGGATTCAGAGGTCAGGCTCAACATTTTAAGAGCAATTGCCCTAATCCTGCAACGGCAGAGACTGAATCCAGAGAAAGAAGGGAAGTTGCAGGATAAACTGAGGAACAGCCGTCAGGGACACCAGGGACAAGATAAGAGTGAGGTGAGACCTTGGACAAGCCAAGAAGCCACGGGAGAAGACATGAGAGTGTTAGCAACAGGCACATAACAAGCACAGAGACTGCTCAGGTTCAGCTGTGAGCAGCACTGGCGTAGGGATACCAGGGCCCAGGAATCAAGACACAAGGTCAGAGAGATGGAGCCAGAAAGCTGTTGAGCAAATGTAAATCTCAACTAGATCTGAACCATAACAACAAATAATTAACATCTGGTGTTGGGCATTGAACTGTGTGCCAGCCACTGTGCTAAGTGTTTACCAGTAATATCCATTTAATTATCATGATCACTCCATGAGATAGTGATGATCATTAGCTGCCTTTTCGTACATAAAACTAAGACATAAAGAGGTTAAGAAGATTTGCTCAAGATCACACAAATCACAAGTGGCAAAGCTTGGCTTTGAACCCAGGCTTTGTTGTTGTTGTTAGGTGCCGTCGAGTCGGCGGTATCCGACTCATAGCGACCCTCTGTTCAACAGGGGAAACACTATTGTCAGTGCTTCTCTGCTGTTCACAGGGTTTTCAATGGCAGATTGATTTTTGGGAGGGGATTGCCAGGTCCTTCTCCCAGCACCTGGTGTTCCCTGGTGGTCTCCCATCCAGGTACTAACCAGGCCCAACCCTGCTTAGCTTCTGAGATCTGATGGGATCGGATTACAAAGGGCTATGGCTGCAGGTGAACCCAGGCTAGACCAGTAGATACCCCAATTACACTGTGCTGCATGGCAATGAACTAGGAAGTCCACTTTGACCTGGAAAGGAAACTGGAGGTAGCTGTGTAGCTCTTCCTCAGTCCTGTAAGAATGCTACTGAGGCAGTTAGCCTGTCCACTGCCCTCAAATCACTGCCCAGGCCCACAAAGGCAGCCTGCACTCTGGGAGGTCCGGGAATGGGAGGAGGCTGAGTGCCTTCTACTCGCACTGGAGGCCATGTGTGGGGAGAGGAAGAAACAGAGTTCAGGGCTCAAAGTCAGGCAGGAAAGTTCCTTGACAGGGAATAGTTTGGGCCTCACTCAGCCCTCCCTGGCATGCAGGGAATGACACTTAGGGGCTATTCAGACTCAAGATGTAACAGGAGTAAATGGGGAGACAACACAAGAAAGGGAGGTATAACCAAAATACTTTTTTATTATTTCTTAACTGGGGATTGGGGTGGTTTTCAAGCTTTTATTCTGTAAAGGGGGAGATAGTACATATTTTCAGCTTTGTGAGTTATATTAGGTGCTCACTCTGCCATAACAAAATACCACAAACTGGATCACCTAAACAACAGATACTTCCTTTCTCACAGTCCTGAAGGCCAAGAGTCCCAGGCCAAGGACCAGCAGGGCCAGTTTCAGCAGAGGGCATTCTTCCTGGCTTGAAGATGGCCCCTTCCTCACCATGTGCCCACATGGCCTCTCCTTGGTGCACTGACGTGGAGAGAGAATGACCTCCGGTGTTTCCTCCCAGTCCTGTGGTACGCAGTCTCCGGCCTCATTTCCCTACACCCCTGTGACCCCATCTAATGTCTTCATAGGCTCTGTCTCTAAAAACAGTCACACCGGGGTTAGGGCCTCCCCAGATGGGACACAATTCAGTCCATAACATGGTGCACTCATTTTCCATTGCTTCATTACCAACTACCACCATCTCAGCAGCTCCAAGCACCTGTGTTATTATCTGCGGTTTCTGTAAGGCAGAAGTCCTGGCATTGCCCAGCCCAGCTCTCTTCTCAGGGTCTCACAAAGTGGAAATCAAGGTGTCAGCTGAGCTCTATTCTTTCTGTACCTTGGAGCCCACGGGGTTTTGTGCAGAATTCAGTTCCTTATGGGGATAGGATTTAGGTTCCTCTTTTTTTGCCAGCTACCCCCAGTGGCCACTCTCAGCCCCCACATGCTGCCCACAGTCCCTGGCCACATGACTCCCGCATATACCCGCTCGAGTGTCAAACCTCTTCCTGCAGGCAGAGAGCCCTGTGCTTTGAAGGACTCATCTCTCCCAGCAGGGTTTCACAGGGCAACCACCCTTCAATGTAACTCAAGCCCACTGCCTTAGGGCCTTAATTTCACAAGAAAGATTGTTCAAGTTGTCACTATCAACCTGATCCGGGAGTGAGAGTCACTGTGTTCATAGTCCCATGCAGGGGCCGGGGATTATACAGGATGAATCAGTAGACCAAGAATCTTGGAGTTATCTCAGACTTCTGCCTATCACAGCAGTTACTTGGAGCGCCCTTTTCTGGGGATCCACAAGCCACTGCAGCCTGGAGCAGCCATAAAAAATCAGAAAAAGAATGGCACACTTGTGCTCTCTGAAAATTTTATTTATTCACACTGCACTTTGAATTTCATGTTATTTTCACGTCACAAAATAGTTGTTTGATTTTCCTAACCACTTAAAAATGCAAAGCCCATTCTTTAAGTGTGAGCAGTTAAGGAAAAAAAAAAAAAAAGAAAGAAAAGAAAAGAAAAGGAAAAAGCAGGGCATGCCCAGGTTTGGGCTGCAGGTAGTTTGTTGACTTCTGCTGCAGCGACATAAGAGTTTCTGATGTTAACCGAGACACTGAATTTTAACACAGATATTCCCATTTGAGTGTCTGATGTCTTCCCATTTCTTAGTTATACAGTGTTTCTTCTTTTCTCTGGGAAGCAGAAGGGGGTATACCTTTCATTGTCTCTTGGTGTCATATCCCTGGCCCTTGGGTAAGGGACTGAGTGAAAGACTACAATTCCCTAGACTTAAATAAGCACTATACCTGCATTACAACATGTGTTCTTCATGGGGAAGGAGCAGGTTCCCACTTTACATATGAGAAAAAAGAGGCCAGAACAGGCAACATACTTAGTACCAGATCAAGGGTACAGCCACAATTCTAATCAAAGACTTCTTCCTTGGCCAGAAGTTCTGAGAAACAAGGCAACCTCCAAGTCCAGCTACAAAATTTGTGGGAACAAGGGCAAAATTATAATGTAGAAGTCTCTCGTTTTACAATTATGAAGAAATCAAGGTGGCCACAGCAATGCATTAAACAGTGCTGAAACCTGTGTGATCACACAGTTTGCAAGCCCATGAAGCTAACGCTGCACTGCCTGCACGCACATTCTAAAGATAAAGTTCCCCAACCCCCAAGTCATTGAGATTCCACCCTTGTGCGGACATATGCTTTGAAGGCAGGGCAATATCTAAGTGGGGCTTATTAATTGTGAGCAGCCTATCGTGGGTAGATGAGTCTTGCCCCTGGAATGAATGTAAACCAGCCTTGCATAAATTGAATTTCTTTTTTGAATATCTAATTGAATTTGCAGAAGTATGTGCCAGGGGGGTGTTTAAATAAGTGCACAAATATGATAAGAAGGCCTTCACACCATTATATCTAATTCAGTAAGCAAAAATAATGGCAGGGCACGTTCCAATTAGTGTTTGATTTATTTGCTTTAACAAATCCAATTAGTAGAATGTTTTATAAAGTCATCCAATGTCAAACACTCATGGGCTCAACAGATAGAAACAATACTCCTAATAGAAAAAAAATGTTTTAAAGCTCTTTGAACAGTGAATTTATTATAAATAAGATGATGTCTCCCTGATGGCTTGGACATTCCCCAGAGACCAGGGCAACACTCTGATCTGTTCATTTGGTTCCTTCTCTTTGAGAGTCTGTGTGCTAACACAGGTTCATGTGCCCCGTTATATTAACGTCAGGAATCAAAGCAGCAAAGGTAGACATTAGCCAAGGGACTTTAAAGGAGAATAACAAAACTGCTGCTGGTATCTTCTAGATCAGAGATGGGTTCAGACTCCCGAGAGAGCTCAGGGGACAGGGGAAAAGCACAGGGCTCACAGAGACAGAGATGCCATAGGACCTGACCCAATGCCTTGCGTCCTTGCCAGGCTCTTGTTTCCTCATCCATAAACTGAAGGGTTCCTGAGGTTAGCGGTCCTCACGCACTCTCACCTTGGGGGGAGGATGATGTTCTTGGCACAGTGAGACACAACACAGAGTAATGGTTAAAATTATGGTCTGTCAGCGCTGGGGCTATAGCTCAGTGATAGACCACCTGCTTGGCAAGAATGAGGCCCTGGGTTCAATCCCCAGTACTGCAAGAAATAATAATAGTAATAATAATAATAATAATAATAATAATAATTTTTAAAAAAATTTATGGCCTTTGGAGCTATTAGTCTCTGCTATTTTTTGTTTAACTGTGTGATCTTGTCCAAGTTATTTAGCCTCTAAGTGACTCAATTTCCTCATGTATAAGGTTAGGATAATAATAGTTTCCAACTCCTAAGGTTGTTAGGAGAACTGGGTAAACTAAATATTTGTAAAGACTTGAAATAGAGCCTGGCACATAGTAGTGCCACATAAGAACTTGTTAAATTGATATTTAAAAGTTAATATTTAATCCTGACTTATGAATTAGAAGTGGAAAAGTAACTATGTCATTTATGTTCAGCTTGCATAATCTCTTAGAAAAACAAAATATTAAATAAAATGTATCTGAATTTGTCCATGTGTCCGGGCTGGATCAGCGATGACCATCATGACAGGCAATTGAACTGCATGGTAATTCCAGTTCTGTTACCACTTCCCGCTGTGTGACCTCAAGCAAGTCATGTAGCCTCCAGGGCCAGAATTTCTTCACGTATAATCAAGGAAATAAGTTAGACTTTCTTCTAGGACTGTCAAGCTTCTGACATCCTACTAGACCATGACTAACTACATCCTCCTCCCTGGCTGCCAGCTACGTTGCAAATAGGAGCTTCTGCTCAGACCAGCTTCACACGGGCACTGCCATGGCCTTTGGCACACAGCAGGATGTAATAGCAAATTTCTGTCCTCTCAGTACCCTAACCTTGCAGGCAGACACTGTGATGCTCTGTGACTAGAGGTATGAGGAAGGAGCCATGTGTGGGGACAGCCCCCAGCCTCAGCCTGCCAAGGAGAGGATGGGGCAGAGGGAGAAAGAAATGTCAACTTCAGTAACAATAGGCGAAAATGGCTCAACTTGGAGACCAGCTAGAGAGTCTGACCAGCCAGAAAAGCAGTCCTGCCCAACCCAGCAAGTCTTTCCCCCCCCCAAAACAGCATAGGAACAGATATAATGACTTTCTTTCCCTTTCAAATATCAATTCAGAGGGCTCATCTGGCTCAGCTCCTAACTTTACAGGTGGATAAACAGAAAAAGGGCATGACTACAAAGAGAAAGCATCCAGGGCTAGGCCAAAAGCCAGTTCTCCTGGCCCCAGACCAGAACTCTGCCTACTCATGCCAGAATAGCACCTTTCATCTTTTCTCACACAACAGTGATATCTTTTTCATTTTTATTTCGAGGGAGCAGTAAAAGAAAGGGATGCCACAGGTCATACCCCATTCCATGGGAAAAACTTGGGATCAATTAGGAAAAGTGAAGAAAGGTTTCCCCAATCCAGGATGGGCTTAGTTTCTGGCAGCAGTTGTCAGTACCTGGAGCCTTCAGAAGCCCAACTTAAGCTCTTGATAACCTCAGGGTCATTGCACTTACAGTTCCTGCTGCCTGACACACCCTTGCCCTGGGTCTTCATGAAGCTGGCTCATGAAGCTGACACCTTCCCAGAGATGACATGTGAAACTTTCAGATGAAAATAGCCTCCTCCCTTCTCTAGTTATTCTCTAGTGCACCCTGTTTATGTTCTATAGAGCTGTTGCTCAGACCCCTACATTATAATCTGAAAGTGTTTATTTGCTCATTTCATTATTTATTTTCTGTCTTCCCACTAGCAGTCTAAGTTCGCAGGGTAGAAACTGTGTCCATTTTACTTATAACTGAGTCCAAGAGCTTGAGGAAAATTCAATAAAGGCCTCATGAGTGAATGCATGGATTAGAGTATCATGAAGTATCAGGAGATTTTAGTATTAGAAGGTGATACATTCTTTGTTCTGGCACTTTGTGACCCAGGGGGCCTGAGAAAATTCTGAGCCTCCATTTTTTCATCTGTAAAGAGGGAACAATTATGAGAGCAGCTAGCATTTGTTGGGGACTTACTTGCCACTGTGCTGAGTCATGACCACAGATTATTTCTTCTAGCCCTCCAAGGTACTCCATGAGGTAGATAGGGACTGTCACCACCCAACAATTTATGTATCAGGAAACTGAGAACCAGTGAAATAAATTGACCCAAATATCATAGCTCAGAAACAACCAGAGATACTATGCAGAATATGTTGGAAAAGGTAAATGTCCTTGCAAATCCACTGAGATCCACAAGAATTAGGTCACATTCTGAGGCTCACAGAGATAGCAGGTGGTAGAATTAAAATTCAGGTTGGTGCATCCCAAGCCCACCTCAGTTCAAGGGAAGCCACTACCCCCAGAGCCAGGGGGCTAACCCCAGGTCCCTCCCACCCAGGTAGGTGTGTGCAAGGCAACTTTCTCAGCAGTAAGTTACAATCAGTTGAACCCACTGTGCCATCTCTTGAGAGCCCAATAATGGTGAGTAGGTAGTCTCCCATGAAACATGGGCAGCTGGCTTGTCCTCAGCATTCATGCCCAAGTTCTGTCATCGCTACTCCTGTCCAGCACTTCCCTGCATCATCTTCATACCCTCAACTTCTAATTGCCTAATGTCCTGCTTCAGTTTACCATGCACTTCACCATGCTTCATTTCCAAGACACCAAAACTATACCAAAGATAGGACAGGGAACCTTCATGGTTTGGCTTCCTCATTTCCTTCATCCATGAAATGAGGATAATAACAGCACATTCTTCATAAGTTGTCAATGAGGATTAAACAGCATGTAAAACAGTTAGCATAGTGCCTGGTTCATAGCAAGATCTCAATACATGTTAGCAATGATCTTTCTCATTGCAGAATATCATGAAAATATAGGCACACAAACACACACATCTTGTAGACAGACATACAATTAAAAGAAGCAATGAAACATTTTTTATATCCACCTTGAGAAATATATTTTTAGACTTGATACTCAACAGCATAAATGTAACATCCACAATTCCTGTCTATGTGGAAGCTCCAGGGTCTCTTTCTTATTTAACCCTTAACTGGTAATGTGGGGTCATAAAAGACCCCAGAAATTAAATTTTGCTAGTTTTTTTAAATTCCTAATTGTCACATAAATGTGTTTTCTATGTAATCTCAGTACATACTGATTTAGGGCAGGAGTCAGGGGTCTGGTGCTGTAGCAACAGCCTAAACCCAGGTAAGTGACTGGTGGGGTCCCATATGACCCATGATACCAACTACAATTGCATGTCATTTTCCATATTTTGTGATTAATCTCATGAAAATTGTTGATTTTATAACTTTTAGTATCTTTATATTATAAAACAAGAAGAGAATTTTTGTTATGTTAGTTTTAGTTTGATTTTAGTAGTAGTATTTAAAACTTGGGCTGGGTTTTAACTCAGTTGGTAGAGCACTGCACTGCAGTCTCTGAGGTCCTGAGTTCAATTTCCAGCACTGCAAAAAAAATGGGAGAAGGGCCTGGCAATCCACTCCCAAGGCAATCCCGAAGCAATCAGCCATTGAAAACCCTATGAGGGTCGCTATGAGTCGGATACTGACTCGATGGCACCTAACAACAACAACAACAATTTAAAACTTGGGAAAATCTATTTGAATTCTGGCAGTTTTCTTAAGAAAAATTTCTTATTTTCTGATAATTATTGTCACACAAATAAATGTTATATTCATAACTTTTGAAAGGTGCTTTAGTTTGTGTAACAACATAATTAAACCTTAAAAACAAATAAATAATAAAAGGGTTTTTGTTTTGTGGTCTTGGATAACCCTGCAAGGTGATATCCCTCAATTAAATTGATCATACTAGTTAAAGGCTATGGAACCAGCTTGAATCCTCTCTTCTGATTTGACTCCTTTGGGAGAATACACTGACTTGACCACAGAGATGGTCACAGTTCTGGATATGAAATATCAGTTCCAAGATTCCCATGCTCCCTTCTCTGTGTGGCTTTCTCCCACCCCACAAAGGAGAGGAAGCAGGAGCAAGCGGCTTTCTCCAAATCATAATGTTTATCGTGGAGGTCCAAAAACTATGCCCTATGTACTAAAACTCCAGCCCGCCTCTGGTTTTGTAAATAAAGAAAGTTTTATTGGAACACAGTCACATTCACTTGTTTACTTCCTATTGACAGCTGCTTTCCAGCTGACCAAGAGAGTTGAGCAGCTGCAAGGAAGATCATGCAGCTCACCATGACTAAAATCTTTACTATTGGGCCTTTATGGGGAAAGTTTGCTCCTCTTTCCTTTCGAAGGTCTGAAATCAGTCAGATAGCTATCACCAGGGCATGCAGGGAAACACAAGGGCTGGTAATGAAAGCTTATTTTGGCTTGTTCCAGAAGTTGCTACCACTATAGGACTATCTAGTCTTATAAAATCCTTGTCTCTGAAAGTGATTTATTTTTAGCATATAGTTCTTTCAGAGGAAGCAAGATGGTGAAGCAACCACAGGCCTTGACCTCAGCCAGCCACCCTCACTTAGAAAATTATTTCCTGGGACTCGACTTATTATCATATCATCTCAAGGTCTTATGGAGTCACATGGTTCTATATGTGGCTCTCTTGGGAAGTCTGGGGTTCCCTTTGACTCTACTCCAGGCCTCAGCTAGGTTAGTGACCTGGTTAAAGGACCTCAGGAGAAACAACAGCCAGGTACTCCCACTCTGGCCCAGTGAAGGGCAAGAGAATGAGATGACACTGGCAATGGCTACTTCTGAATCATCGGGAATCCCCAGGGAAGAAAATGCTCAAGTTATTTAAAGCTTTCTCACATTCAACCCTGGGAAGACCAGCATCCCCTACCCACTCTGTAACTCTGAACAATTAACTGCCAAGTTCTTTACTATCATGTTTTCCTCTATGAGAAGCCCTGTGAGTTGCTCTTTGGAACTTAACAGGCAATTTTGCAAAATGGGAGCCAGATTTTCAGGGAGGCTACAAAGCTTGTAAAAGGTAGAATCAGGCTTAGAATTATTTTCAACTTAACCACAAAACACAAGTTCTTTCAACTACAGCATAACGCCTCCTGCATGAAAACACTAGTAAACTTGTCCAGTTTGGAAATCCTCACTCCTCCTTATTTTCTTCTCCAACTATATTCAACTCAGATTTGATTTTTATTCATTACTGCTATGTTGAGTGTCTACTGGGTGCTAGGCATTGTTCTAGGCACCTGAGATGAAACAGGGATTTACAGCTTATGGCCCGTTCCTTCATGGAGCTCACATTTTAGCAGGGAAAACTGATAATGAACCATGGAGAAAAAGAAAGCAGGGAAGGCACCCCTCTGGCTCTTTTCATAACATTGTGAATGCAGTAGGCATTCAATACACATAACCATGGAGTGGCTATGGAAAATGGTCCATAATGAGCAACTTATTCTTTGCCAGGCATCAGGCTAGGTATGTCACCTAATCTTACCTAATCATAACAACCATCCTGTGATCCAGGAATCAATCATTCCCACTTTTAATATGAGGAATATGGGAATTTAGCAAGAATCTAGTCCACATTTCCTATGTTTGTGGATTTCAGCTATTTTATTTCCCCCAAGTCATCATCTTTCTCCTACACAATGCCATGCATACAAAAGCCTAAGAAATATTCAGGAGTGGCTGACAGACACTGGTTTATGTACTCAGGTTTTATAAGTATATTAACATTTAATTACATAAAGTCTAAGGTTCCATATAGTCAATTAAACTTGATAATAGCATTATACAAATCACCAAACTGGTAATTATGGAGAAAAAATACTGAGATCTGAGTATTATCATAAGTACAAATGGTTGTAGGAAGCCCTCTCATACAGTTCAGCTTTGGCAAATCAATCTATGATTGCGGGCCAAGCACCATCAACCATGCCTGTTAAATAGGTGTTAACTGTAGGATGAAGTCTTTTTAAGGGTGGAGCACAAAGGGCCTAAAATAAGCTTATCACTTGGATACTAGCACTGGGTCAACTCAAAGGGAACAGTGGGTTCAACACATTTTTCAGTCTTGGGGACAGTGATGGTAAGTGTAATGAGAGCTGTACTAGATTATACTCAGTTAAGTTAGCCAGCCTATCTGCTCGCTCGCCCTCTCTCTGTCTCTGTCTCTGTCTCTGTCTCTCTCTCTCTCTCTCTCTCTCTCTCTCTCTCTCTCTCTCTCTCAAATATTGGCACATTGGTTTCCTGCAGGGGTAAATCTCACCCACATAGAGACAGACACAAATAAAAAGCAGGCACTCTCACAGTAATTAAGGAAGGGGCCTTTGATGACCATTTCAAAAAGTAGGGCAGTCACTAAAGTTCTGAAGCAATAAAGCAGAACCAGTACCTCAAAGCTGCCTCACCTCTGCCCTCCAATGCCTGAGAGTTCAAGCCCAGGACACATAAACCCAGTTCTCATCTTTGGAACAAGCACTTAGTAACTTCCAGCTCCATGCACATTTTTTTTAATCTGCAAAGGTCCAAAGCAGAAGTTCAGCCCCTGCCAACATGACTCCACCTCAGGCTAAAACTCTTTGAAACAGAAATGAACTTCTAACAAAGCTGTCACTTGCTAAATCACATAATAACTCAGGGCCTGACAGGACGAGAGAGGCAGGTGGTCTTGAAGATTGAGGATTTGCCTGGGAGAAAGGAGTCCTGCATTAAAGACTTGGCTTTGCTACCAGTTGGCCGCACGACCTTGGGAGAATACATTCAATTTAAGGTGGATCTGGCTGAAAACTCCTGATTGGCTCTCACAGAACCTCACCACAATGTCCACAAAACCCAAAGAAAAGGTGAAAACTTCCAACAGGATTAGAAAGAAAGATTCACAATAAAACCATCACTAGGATCTAGGGAAAATGTAAAGGGATTTTAAAATGCAAACTGTAGACCACCCTGGCCATGAACAAAAAACTGTTAAACCTCTTTTGCCTGGAATTAATTAGATTAGCTATGGGTTTCTTCCATGCTGTGAGCCCCCAAGTTTAAACACGGAGTGTCTAATAAGTAGGAAACCATGTCACTGCCCCCTGATAAAAGACTTGGTTTAGGTTCCTAATATTTCTCTTCCCTACCATCTCCTACCAACGATCAGAAAACACTTCTTTGAAGAGAAAATAAAAATCATTATATGTAAATGAAAAAAGTGAACACAGTGGAAACAGAAATCATTGTGAATATTTAACAAAAAGACCTCTAAAAACTGTCTACTAAAAAAACACCTTAAACATGCTCTAAAGAGCATTAAGCATCCTCAATAAGCTACACAGAGCCTCAGCCCTTGATGAAACAAGAGAAAGCCACAAAGAGAGACTGAGATAAAATGAAAAGACAATAGGATCACATGACAGATCTGTGGGTTCATAAGGGACCTCAGGGAAAGTAAAATGCAAACAGCACAATCAAAAGCAGCATTCATGAGAAAGATGGAGGCATAAATGTAGCTGTGTCAAGCCCTCCAACTTCAGCACTGACTGATTTGAACAAAAGAAAGCAGAGTAGCAAGGAAACCACAAGCAAGAAGGCTCTCAATGTCTTTCTCATTGACTCAGAGGATGCAACACAATTTGGGTCCATCCAGAACACCAGGAATTTATATACCCTGTGACTCACTCTTGAGAGAACAGCAGGGTATTAGAGGAAATGAATGAATCCTGGAAGATCCAGTGGTAACTGCCAGTTGCAAAGTCAGGGTTAGGGGATGGGAAAGCAATGGGAAGATGAAGGACACCAGACTTGGGCATACTTTGTTCTCCTCCCATCAGCAGCACTTTGAAGCCTTGCATTCTTTTGTTGCTGTTTTCACCCTAAGCCAGTTCTCCCCAGAGGCCCTGGGAGCTTCTCTCATCTGGTAGTGCCACCATAACTGGAAGAGCAAGAGCTGGGGGCAGAGGGACCAGGATAAGGAATAGCTAAGTGGTAAGCTTTTAAGTGAGGACCAACAGCATTCCACCAAACCAAATGCAGGGATAAGCCCTATCCTAGTCACCCCCAGGGGCTGACTCACCCTCAAGGCAGATGGAAGAGAAGTTCTGCTCTAGGCCACCAAGTATATGAATGATTCCCAACGATGGAAGGATCCAAAAGTCTGCAAAGGACTGGGAAGAGACGGCTCTCAGGTCTTCCAGGGCCCTGCTATTAGCACCTGCAACTCCAGGAACCTAGAGAGTAAACTGAATACTAACTTGCCCCTCCTGGGAAAGGAATACATGGTTGGGTGAGTAGAATCTTGAAGAAGTACTGACTTGGGCTCATGATTCAGACCAGCCATGACCATGTGACCCTGGACAAGTCACTTACCCCTCCGCAGTATCAATTTCTCATCATAAGAAGATAATCATATACCCTCCCAGAAGCATTCTGAGTTTTATGGAGCCTGAAGATTTAACACATTGGAGAGGGTATACTATTTAAAGACAAGAATATAAACTCAGAATAGACATTATTTACCTGAAATGAGAAAATAAATAACAAATAACAAATTTCTAATAACCAAAAAGCACTATAAGTGAAAATATTTTTATTAATTTTCTTCTGACAATATTTTCTCCTACTGTTCTTGATGCATTCCCTGGGATTAATACTTAATGATAATAACTGCAATATCATTTTTTATACAAAGACTAAAAATGTCTCCTCTCACAGGATGATTAATATGTGTTTAATATTAATATTTGTATAAATCTCCTTCAAGTTCACAAGTCATTATTTATATGGTGACATGTAAACTTTTAAGATTGTGGTCTATCTAATTTCTTTTGTGTATATGCTATACATGCCAGGCCACTGTAAGTGTTCTTGTGCATTCAGTGACCATAAATACTCCATGAGTTGATGATATTAGGTATGCTCTTGGAAGCCATTTCCATATCATGGCAACTAGTGATGGCTAACTACACACAAGAAGATATATATTTGTATGTGCATGCATGCAAATATTTATGATCTGTTAATCCAAACTAAACTTCAACTTCTGTTCATCTAGATCCCTAAAATACTCCAACTTCTTCAAAGGTCCCATTTCCTGCCCTTCACCCCAAAAAAATATGATGAAAGAGAAGTTGGAGGGAGAGTCATACAGCAGCCTTAACCTATTGTTACTAAAATCATCTTACTTTTGATTATTTTACACAATATATGACCATCTGACCAAATCGCCCAGGTCCCTCCCAGGGCTTTGGAAGGATAATACAACAGAGACAGAGCATGAAGCTTGCAGTTGCTCCATGGGTTCAGAGATCTGAAACACTCTCACAGGATGCAAGTAGAGTGTATGACTCATGTTTGTCCCCAGAAGTGACCAATATCCCCACGTGCAGACAAGCCACATTTCTGATGGGAGGTATCACCTACCTGCCCAGCATTTACCAACCTCTACTGCACCTGCTTAGCTGCACAGCTCACATTTCTAACTTCACACCAGCCCTCAGGCAGGACACCAGGTGGGCCTTGGGGGTCAAGATTTATAACAGTCACCACCATTCAGTTACTTTCATACAAACATTTCAGATTTTACCTTGGGGAGAAAAACAGGCAACAACTGTGCTAGAGAACACTGCTATTGTCCATAGTTCTAGCAAAATACTATAATTTAGACTTTTGTCCAGTTTTCTAAAACATGCTGAGGCCAATCGGTATTTCAATCTTGTTAATTTTCCCTATTGCTCTCCTCTTCTTTTCTCCCTCCACACCAAATCACTTTGAATTTTTTAAGGTGAATACCATAAAGCTGGTTACTTTATCCTCTCCTATCAGACAACTTGACGGCACCTAACAACAACAACAACAACATCTGGCAGGTAGCCTACAGCCATACCACTGTGGGATCCAATCCCATCATATCTCGTAAACTAAGCAGGGGCAGGCCTGGTTAGTACATGGATGGAAGATTGCCTGGGAACACCAGGTGCTGCAGGCTTGGGAGAAGGACCTAGCACCCCAATCCCCCAAAACAGTCAGCCATTGAAAACTCTATGAATGGCAGAGAATCACTGACAATAATGTCTCATCTATTGTACGTGGGGTTGCTATGAGTCAGACACTGACTCAACTGCACCTAACAACAACAAGAATCTGGCAGGTGGTTTGGTTGAAGATTATTTTCACAAGAAGCCCCAGGCTACATCACCTGATACATCACAGACAAAAGCCCCCGAGGATCTTTGAGAAATCTGATGCCTGCTTGGGAGTTTGAAATTTTTTATTCTTCCTGTGAGGTTTTACAGAGTTTTCTCACAGCAGCTTCCCTACAACCTGGGAGGCTCCTCAAGGCAGAACCTTAAGAAATAGATCTATGCAACAGGATGCCATGGTGCACGCCTGTAATGCCAACACTCAAGAGGCTGAGGTGGGAAGATCATGAGCTTCAGGCCAGCCTGGGATTTATAAAACAAGGAAGGAAGGAGGGAAGGTGGAAAAGAAGAAAGGAAGGAAGGAAGGGAGGGAGGGAGGGAGGAAGGAAAGAAAGAAGGGGAGGGAGGGGGGAAGGAGGGGAGTTATGTCCTTGGTTGGCAACATCTGTATGCCAAGAATGTATTGGGAAGTACCAAGAGGCTCCATAGTAGAATCGATGAGAATCTTCAGCATGTCCTAGTTCTTTTTTTTTTTTTTCCCAATGGTAAAGATTTTATAAGACAGGGAAACACTGTTGTTGAGTTTTTACTAGAAACTTAGGCAGGAGAAACTATGTCCATTAGGGGTGAACTTAAATGAAATTCATCCCAGTGGCTCCCCACAAGGTGTCTGCAGTTGAATCGACCTGACAGATCAGTGAGAGGCACAAGACTGGCCCACACATTGCTTTATGCCTCGAGAGAGGTTTTTTATTCAACGGTACCCACAAGGGCAACATAAGAGGCCATGACTCAAAATAAGGGGGAAATTGAGGTTGAAGTGATTACAGAACAATCTCTCTTCAAATGACTCAGAGAACATTTCCTTAAATCATGGTGTACCCCTCCAAAATCTAACATTTATATTTATCTCGCCTAGTTTGTGAGTTTTGTCCTGATAGTCTCATATTCTCCCCCCACCTCTCTCTCTCCATCTTGTTGTTGTTGTTAGGTGCCGTCGAGTCGGTATCTGACTCATAGCGACCCTCTGTTCAACAGGGGAAACACTATTGTCAGTGCTTCTCTGCTGTTCATAGGGTTTTCAATGGCAGATGGACTTTTTGGGAGGGGGTTGCCAGGTCCTTCTCCCAAGCCTACAGCACCTGGTGTTCCCAGGTGGTCTCCCATCCAGGTACTAACCAGGCCCAACCCTGCTTAGCTTCCGAGATCTGACGGGATCGGATGCCACAGGGCTACCGCTGCAGGCTGTTCTCTCCATCTTAGAGGAATTAAAGGACACAATAAATATCTAGAATATTTTAAAAGGTGGCATATTTTAAGAGCTAAACATATAATAGCTATCAGTATTTTTATTAGGAGTTGAGGCTTATAAAATTTATTCATCACCTAATAACATCCATTTCAACATGTCATAACTAAGTGAAAAATATTGACTAGTAACTATTCTGGCTACCCAATAGTCACAAATACTTGAAATGTCTATAAGCACTAACACTTGAGAAAATATAGGGGCACTGTACATATATTTATTTGTATGTAAATCCAGGCATATGAATATATATATACACATATATATGTTTGTGTGTATATGTATATACATATATATACACATATATATTTATGTATATTAAGATTAAATATGGTTAAATATGTATACACACACACACACACACACGTATATGTCAGCCTTGTTTGTTTTATTCTAACTGCAAAAGGTTGGGATTTAGCACAGTTGGTAGAGTGCTGCTCTGCAGTCTTTGAGGTCCAAGGTTCTATTCCCAGCACCACAAAAATGGGAGAAGGACCTGGCAATCCATTCCTGAGGCAATCCCGAAAAAACAACCAGCCATTGAAAACCCTGAGGATAACTATGAGTTGGACAGGACTCGACAGCACCTAACCACCACCACAACAACAACAGCTGCAAAAATAGTAGATTTTTACTACAAATAATTTGGGTAAAATTTCAGAAGACAACCCCTTCTAGACTCATCTCTCCAGGAATCACCCAATCATATTTGATGTATGGCTTTTGAGATCTTTTTTTTCCACTGATACATACATTTATTTTTTTTTAAAAATTTTAGAGCCAGAGTAAACCTAATGGTTTGCAGTCTGTCTTTAAACTGCACTGCTATATCCAGAATCAATCTACCTAAACATTATAATATTAAACATTCTTCTACCATACTAGACATTCTTCTAAAAGTTAACATTAATGGTTGACACACATATGCCCTTAATTTATTAAACTAGATCCTCTTTCATTACATCTGTTGCTTTGACATTTTACTATTTATAAAGCAAAGAAATAAACCTTAGGACACAATCTACATTTATTTCCTTAGGTCAACTTTCTAAAAATTGGATCTTCATGGTCGAAGGGCATGCATGCATAATTTTATACAAAATCACCTCTCCAAACAGTTGTTGCAATTAACAATATTTGTAATGAGTAAGATTGCATAAGTCCTTTACCTCTTTACAAGAACTTAATCTTTGTCAATTTATTTGGTGAAATGCAGAGGCCCATTGTTTGAGTTTTAAATTATTTGAATATTCGGTAAGGTTGAAGGTTTTTCATAAGTTCAAATGGCCATCAGCATTGCTTCATTTGAAAATTACCTGTGCATGCCCTTCACTCATCTTATGATTGGCCTACTTATTCTAATTTTCTTTCCTTTTCTGGGTGAGCCAGTGCATGCTGAAGAAGTGCACTTCCAGCCCCTTTTTTAATTTTTAGTATGAGATAGGGTTTCACTAAGTTAAGAAGGCTGCCTTGAATTTGCAATTCTACTGCCTCAGCCTCCTGAGTTGCTGGGATTACAAGGATGTGCCAGAGCTCCTAGCTCTAGTTTGTGTTATTACACAGTGTTGTTGTTATGTGCCATTGAATTGGTGTCTGACTCACAGCAACCATATGTACTACAGGCAAAACACTATTGTCAGTGCTTCTCTGCTATTCATAGGATTTTCAACGGTGGATTGATTTTTTTGGGAGTAGGTTACCAGGTCCTTCTCCCAAGCTTAGAGTCTCTGGTGTTCCCAGGTGGTCTCCCATTCAAGTACTAACCAGGCTGGACCCTGCTTAGCTTCTGAGATCTGACAGGACGGGACACCACAGTGCTACAGCTGTAAGCTTATTACATAGTAAAGACATTAGATTTTCAGGTATAAATATTCTTCTAAGTTTCTTTTAACCTCATAATTATTTTTGACATATGCATATTGTTGAGTATAAAGTAAATTCTCTAAGTCATTTTCCACACTGGCAGAATTGCCTACACAAGAGTATCTGATACTAAAGTATATAATACCAAAGAAGAAATTAACATCCACCTATATCATCTCATGCTTGTCATGTTAAATTATGAGTAGATTTAAATCTTGAATTCATCTAGGAATAATTTTAATATATGATGTGGCATATGAACCTAAATCTATTTTGCTTTTTAGAATATTTTGATTATTGTCCTAAAACCATTGAATAATGCATCTCCTACCTGGTAGGGGCTGAAGTTTAGCTTATTTGGTAGAGTGCTGCTCTTTGTTCTCTGAGGCTGTGAGCTCAACCTGTAGCACAACAAAAACAGGAGACAGACCTGGCAGCCCATTGCTGAAACAATCCCAACACAATCAGCCATCAAGAGCCCTATGAAGAGTAGAGAAGCACTGACATAGTACAAGCCATGGCTCAGTATCATGGAGTGCTTTGTTCTGTAGTACATAGGGTTGCTATGAGTTGGACCCAACTTGATGGCACATAACAACAACAACCTGGTAACTAACATATACGAAATGCTTACATATACATGGTCCATATACATGGGTACACCTCTGAGCTTTCTGCTCCATTCATCTGTGTGTCTAAACATATTAGCACCAATATGTAATTCTTATGGATCTAAACATGCCACTATTAGTAATAATGTCAGGGATTAGCTCAGAAAACAGACTCAGTTTAAACCCCTGTCCTGTCTTTGATTAGGTAGATGGTCTTGGGAAGGTTTTCTAAGTATCCACGCCTTAATTTCTTCATCAACAAGAATGCAATAAATATATCTTCCTCATAAAATCATGGTGAAAATTAAAATGAGTTCATGGATATAAAGTGCTTAAAACAGTGCCAGACACCTAGTGAGCACTCCATAAACTTTAGCTATCATATGTGTCCTGGAGCTTCCACAACAAGGTAGCACAGATTGAATGGCTTGAACAGAAATATATGGTCTCACACTTCTGGAGGCTGGAAGTCGGAAATCAATGTATCAGCTGGTGAGGGAGGGTCTGCCCCAGCAGTGTGCTGCTATCTTCAGCATGCCTTGGCTTATACATGTATTACTCTCATCCCAGCCTTCCCCTTCACATGGCATCTTCCCTATGTCTAGGCCATTGTCTTCTCTGTGCCAAATTCCTCCTTTTTATATGGATACCAGCTATACTGGCCCACCCTAATGACCTCATCTTAACTTGGTTAAATCTTCAAAGAGCCTATTTCCAAATAAAGTCATATTCTAAGGTATTGGTGGGTGGCACTTCAACATATCATTCATTGAGAGACACAGTTCAACCCATAATGGTCATTATTTACTATACCTTTGAATGATGAGGCTACCTATTTTTTCATGGCAAATATATAATAATATATAATGTATTAATATATTAATTTTATATGTGATGACTGAATAATATAATTGGTTGATATATTAAGTATGCATTATATATTATAGATACTTAAGTTTATTTACTTACATAATATATTAATGAATTATATATTAAATAATGGAGCTTCTTAATGTTGCCTGGTCCCTATTATTTCTAAGACAAACTGGCAAGTGGTGTATAATTCCTTCAACATACTATGGGAATAGATTAGTGACTATTGTCATTTTGTTTTGGTTTTGATGGCTGCATTCATCTTCATTTGTGTAGTGGTCCTACAAACTCCTTTGACAAATTTCATAACCAGATTGTCTTTGCTTTCTTGGGAAAGGGATTTGTGGATCAAACCTAGGTGACCCTTTTCAGTCATGGTATCTCCTATGAACTACATCAAGTATGAGATAGAAGGAGAGAGCCTTTTCCAGTTCACAGCCTCGTCATCTTTATTTTATTTTATTTTATTTTATCTTATTTTATTTTATTGTCATGTCATCTCATTTCCCAGAAGACTGGATGATGAGCTATCTTAGCTAAAATCCTGTTCTCCTAGAATCCAGGACCCACTGCACGTATTTATCCGAATGACGCATCCAGACAAGACTAGTCCTCTCCCTGCTCTTTGGATCCTTACAGCCCCGTTCCAAATCCAACCACATGTGCCTTGACACAACAGAGTACTACTCAACAATAAAAATGAACTGTTGATACATGTGACAACAGGTACAAGTATCAAATATTTGAGATTATCTGAAAGACACTAGACTCAAAAGGCTACAACATGCATCAGGCATGGTGGCACGTGTCTGTAATCCCAGCAGCTCGGGAGGCGGAGGCAGGAGGATCACAAGTTTGAGACCAGTGGTAGTCTGCGTAACTTAGCGAGACCCTGTCTCAAAAAGTAAAAATATAAATGGGCTGGGGGTGCAGCTCAGTGGTCCAGCACTTGTAAAGCATGCAGGCACAAGGCGCTGGGTTCAACCCCCAGTACTACAAAAAAAAAAAAAAAAAAAAAGGCTACAAAATGCCTGATTCCATTTACCTGACACTCTGGAAATGTCATATCTGTGGGAAGCACAAAAAAAGCAGTGGTTATTAGGAGATGAGGGTAAGGGAAAGGTTTCAAAACAAAGGAACAGCATGAGAGAATGTGGTTAATAATGAAAAAAAGTATATTAATAAGACATAAGGTCAAGTGGATGGGGTACAGGTGAAACAAAGTCAGCCATGAGGTGATAACTATTGAAGCTCCATGATGAGGGCCCATTCCTCTGTTCTGTGAACTCCTTTGGTATGTGTTTGAAGTCTCAAAATCATATAGTTAAAAAAAACAAGCTCAAAAGCTAAAAAAAAAAAAAAAAGCACCAAATTTGTGTGAGGCAGGAGCCTGGAAAACATCACTCTGGAGTCTCCTTTCCTACCCCAATTATCTAAATCCTAGCACTCCCCAAGTGGTCTACTTCATGGCTGTGCAATCCAGTGACTTAATAAACTGAAAGATGAAGACAAGAGAGAGAGATGCAATTACGGAACCAGAAGCTGCCCAAACTTTGGCCATCCAAGGCAAGTGGCTGAGCTAATGTCTTCGCTAATGCCTCGTGGTCAGAACAAAGAGAAAATCACTCCCAGGATTATTACCTTTGCCATTTTAGGGCCTCCTTGGAGCCCAACTGCACTGCATAATGTGCTTTGAAATCTGAGATTCCATTAAAAAGTCTGAGTTTATGGCTCAGCTTAGAGGCCCTCACAGGAGGACGGTTTCAGTCTCTCAGAAAGAGCTATCGGGCCTGGACTGGCTACAAATAAGACATAGAGGATCTTGTCCTGGTAGTAGATGGCTAGCTTGAAAGTCTCTGCAAGCTGCTTTCTGATACACACAAAGGCTTTGTGTTGGAGGCCCAGTGTGGTAAGACACGTGCTTATACAGAGTGGACCAGATTTGTCCATAGTCTCTGATCCACACAGCTCAGAGTAGTGAAGGTGGCTGCTTTACAAATACTCTTCACAGCCAGGGACGGTGGCGCACATGCCTATAATCCTAGTGCTCAGGCAGGAGGCTGAGGCAGGAGAATCAATCAGCATGAGTTCAAGGCCAACCTGGTCTACATAGCGAATTCTAGGCCAGTCAGGACTACACAGTTGAGTCTGAGTCTCAAAAAAATAAATAAAAATAGAAAGAAGAAAAGAAAACAACTCTTGACAATGTGTCTGCAGTCTTCCTGCTGGAGACAAATGAATCACTGTTGCTTAAAAGGCCATTGACCCAAGGAAGATCTCAAGATCTCAGACAAGTTAAACACTTAACCAGGGAAACCACATTGCTTCCTGCCTACCTCTCAGTCCAGAATGAAAGGAAAGAGGCCAGGACTTAGGAGCTTAAGAAATGAGGCCTGTACCATTGCCCCCATTACAATGATAAGGAAACTGTCTCTGGAAGTCACATAGCCAGTGACAAGGTCACTAGCTAAGTTTGAACCTAGCTGGAATCCAGGATGGAGGTGGTTAGTGCTTCCTAACCCTCCATCTTCCTATGGGAAAAGGAACTTCCACTGTCCACCTCAGGGGGAAATGTCAAAGGAAAACCCTTGAAGGCACAAATATTGCTCCTGGACTGGCAAAACTTGTCTCTTGTTCCTCTGGCTCCATTTACCAGCAGTCACATGGTCTTAGAGGTACAGCTCTCTGCTGCCACAATGTTCTTGTCCACTGAGCCTGGGTTCCTGGAGCTTCTGACCTTCTCTTTCACCTCCTTCTGAGTTCTTTCTTCCCTCCAGTTCAGGTAGAGTAAGACCCAATCTGGCCTGGGGCCTGGCCCATCTTTCTCTCTCTACCCCAGAGTCTAACAGTAATAAGTGCGCCAATGCTGTCTATTCGTGCAATAGAGCAAGTGGAGAGGTCAGGGGAGAGCTTGCTGTTGACAGTGTTGAAATTCACCCAAGTCCTGTGCTCCCATGAAGAAATCATCTCTGCCCTCTATGTTCTAGGAAACAGCTCATTGCCAAGAACTACCTTCCCCACATGGCTTCTATAGGCTGTGGGTGACCCTTGCTTACCTATGACAAAGGCAGACACAGATTGCTCTGGTTGAAATCTAAAATGTCCCTAAAGGTCGTGTGTTTGAATGTTTGGTCCCCAGTTGGTGGCACTGTTTGTGGAGGTTATGGAAACTTAGGAGGCAGGACTCAGCTTGGTAGAAGTAGTCACTGGGGATTGGCCTCTAGAGGTTTATACCCTGACCTACAGCTCTGGATGCACTCTGATTCTAATTTTTCATGCTGTGAGGTTGTCTGACATGGTCTCTGCTGCCTGCTGCCCGCCCCACTGCCATTGTGGACTGATCCTGTAACCATGAGCCCCTCCACGTTTGCTATGGTCAGTTTCTCTGTCACTACAACATACCACCTGACTAATACACAGACACTCCAAATTCCTATTCTTTGTCTCAGAAATGATTCACTGATCTGTTTGTCTGCACTAACAAATGTGAACAAACTACCCCAACCTGACTGGATCAAATTTGAATCAGGTTTTGCTCTTCCCCATGGACCCCTTCAGGGATCAGCTAACCACAAAGAACATTTCCAGTTCAGTTAGTCAGTCAGGTCACCTGCTCACCCCACTTCTCCAACCAGTTCTCCATATTGCAACCATTGTCCTCCTCAGTCCTCCTTAATATAGTCTTTCCTTTCTGCTGTCCAGACTTGTAACTTTTCCTTTGACACTGTCTCCCATTCAGGAGGAAGAAAGACAAAGCCCAAACTCCACTGGGACCTATAACCAGTTTCTCAGGCTCATACACAAGTGAAAGCACTGGTACATGCTCCCAGGCCTTCTATGTGTTATTCTTTATCTATTAGGTCTCCCTCTGACAGCCTATTCCCACTCCCTACCGCCGAGACTCAGAAGTCAGAACAAGACCAGGTGCCAATTGTGGATCAAAGCATTAACAACAACACTACCACCAAGAGACCCCTTCTAGCTCATGTCGCACCATGCACACAACTTCTAAACATAAAGCAGACCAAACCAGGGACAGACATGGGGTTCTCCAATCTCAGGCTGAAGCCCTCAAACAGGAGACAAAGCAGCAATGAAAGCTCAGGTCTCTGCCTTGAAGCACACCACCAAACACTGCTGGAGAAGCGCTCTTCTCTGCAGGCCCCAGGGGCACCCGTCACCTCTCCAGCCTTTTCAGTGCATTCCCTCCCCACCCCACAAGAAAGTCATGAAGGGATAGACACCCTTTGATGTCATCCAGCAGCTTGGAATGTAAATCACACATCCTGAGAAACACAGCTGCTGGGGGTGGGGGCAACAGGACAGCTAGATGAGCCCCTGTGCTTCTCCTTCATGAAGCTTTTCTTCAGTTCCAAGATTAAGCGTGCTTGTACCCCAAGATCTGAGTCTCCTTTGATGACTGGAATGCTGGGCTACAGATGGATAACAATGTCACAAAGAGACCAAGCCTCAAAAGCAAGAGAGTGACCTGTGGGCTGCACCCGAGACGCCAGCTGGAAAAGGTGACCAATCCTTGAAGAATTTCGAAAAAGCAGGAGTTATATGTGATTCTGATCTGCCAAGCAGTAAATTAAAATCCATGAAACATCTTGCAGCATATATTAGGTGCCAACCCTGGGCTGTGTTTTGCAAATATTATCTCATTAAATCCCACTAACAAAATAATCATTTGAATTAAATTTAAAGAGACTTAATACTAAAACTAAGCAAGATCTTAACATTGTCTACTTATTCAATGCAGACCACCTCCAGCACCTATAGATCTGTGTATCAATTTTCTTTTTACTCATTGCTTTGGTCTAGTTCAGTAGATCTTAAACTGCAATGCATAAGAATTAGCCAAAAATACTTTAGGGAAAAATCCTAAGGGACTTTCCCAGGGTAATTTTCACAATATGTGATTCAGAAGCCAGTCCCCACAGAGGATCCCACAGGTGGGGTACTTAGCATTTTGAAGTCATAGGTGGTCAACAACATATTCAAAGAAGCTCTCAGGATGTCCTTGTCATTTGAAATTTAGCTCAGTTGGTAGAGCACTGCTCCACTCTCCCTGAGGACCCGGGTTCAATCCCCAGCATTGCAAAAACAGGAGAAGGATGTGGCAATCCACTCCCAAAGGAATCGCAAAACAATCAGCCATTGAAAACCCTATGAGGGTTGCTATGATTTGGACACGACTTGACGGCACCTAATAAGGTGAGTTGAACTGAATCAGAGGCAAGAAACTAAAATAAGTGAATGGTAGAACCTTACCATAGAATAGTACTCAGCATGAAATATTAATAAATGCAACAAGGTGGACAAATCTTAAAAAGAGCAGACTAAATGACAATGTCCCCACACATATCTGTCAGTTTGCCGCACTGTGGGGGCTTGTGTGTTGCGATGAGGCTGAGAGCTCTGCCACTGTAACCTCAGACATGAGCAAGGTTACCCATGGTGGACAGGTTTTCAGCTGAGCTTCCTAACTAAGACAGACTAGGGAGTAGGACCTGGCGAGCCACTCCCAAAACAACTAGACATTGAGAATCCTATGGATAGCAAAGAAACACTGTCAGATATAATGCCAGAAAATGAGGTCCCCAGGTTGGAAGGCACTCAAAAGACTACTGGGGAAGAGTTGCCTCCTCCAGGTAGAGTCTACCATGATGACGGAAATGGAGAAGGACTCCAAAGTTGAAACCAGTCACCACTGGCAATAGGAAATTATATGAATCTTGTGGAACTACTGACAATTTTGCAGGGCATGGTAAAACGCTTGGTAGTATATCCCTGTCTTAAAGCCCCAGGGTGCTCAACTTGCTGATGTGGCCCCACTCAAAATGAGGAGAAACAACTGTAAACATCCATTAATAATTGGAACATGGAATGTACGTAGTATGAATATAGGAAAATTAGAAATTGTTAAAAGAGAAATGGAGAGCATAAACATTGACATTCTAGGCATCAGTGAGCTAAAATAGACCGGCATAGGCCATTTTGAGTCAGACAATTATATGGTCTACTATGCTGGGAATGATAAACTAAAGAGAAATGGGGTTGCATTCATCATCAAAAAAGACATTTCAAGATCTGTCATGAAATACAATGTTGTCAGTGATAGAATAATATCCATATGCCTACAAGGAAGGCCAGTTAATATGACTATTATTCAAATTTATGCACCCACCACTAAGGCCACAAATGAAGAAAG